>LR753394.1:804014-893963 GCA_902729485.2 Mus minutoides | reverse complement strand
TGCAGGTGAGCACTAACACTCCTGATCAACCGGAGCAATGCTGGCCCACTAGGGGCAGACGCAAGAGCAGAGCTGACATGTGAGTCCCTCTTCTGAGCCACCGTCGGGTCTGGATGGGGCAGCAGACTTTCCATAGACCTCAGTGTTTCTCGTCTTGGAAAGCTGAAGCAGAGATAAAGCAGAACATCTCAAACTGCCAGAAGTGTGGCTTGGGGGCTGCTCCCAGCTGGCTTCCAGAAAGCTGGCCGTGCAGATGGATGTCATTGCCACTGGATGAGCCCCACATGTTGCCACAATAATCCAAAGGCAATGACTCCAGAGTGGAGTTTAAGGATTCTGCTTATAAAAATTAAAACGTATGCCCAGCAGTGGTGGCACATGCCTTTAATCCCAGCACTTGGGAGGCAGAGGCAAGCAGATTTCTGAGTTCGAGGCCAGCCTGGTCTACAGAGTGAGTTCCAGGACAGCCAGGGCTACACAGAGAAACCCTGTCTCGAAAACAAACAAACAAACAAAAAAAACCAAACCAACAACAACAACAAAAAACCATACTGAAGTCATATGTACCCTCAAATGTGTACAAGGTGGTGGTTGAAGCCTTTTCATTTCAAGGCAGATTTCTGAATGTCACCCCACACGTTGCCCAGACAACCATTCGCCTGCTCTCCCACGGGCATGGTTGCTCATTACTTGTAAGGCCTCATCATTCAAAAGGGTAGACTTAGGAGAGATGTCTCCTGGGAAGAGTGGACAGCGACAGAGCTGCTGAAGCCTCTCTAGAATTTTCCATGCTCTACTTAAATGTTCCCAGGACCCCAGGCCATCCTCTCCATATTGCAGTATCACACTGGGGTCGCCTTGCAGCACAGGTGGGCCTCAGTTTCCCTCTGGACACACGAATGACAGGGAACGTGCCCTTCTTCACCCCTGTACACTTACAGTCTCATTCTCACATGGCTAGGGGTCTTTTATTTAAAAAAAAAATCTATATGGGAAAAGTTGAGCATTATGGCACAGGCATACAATCTCACCAGTTTAGAGGGTCATGAGTTCAAGGACAAGCTGGTAGAAAGTGAGATCCTGTCTCAAACAACCATGAGTCTGTGTGAGTTTTGGAATGTGGGCCAGAGGTAGAGCGCTTGCTTCCTAGCTTCAACTGCTGCATTAAAGACAAAAACAAACAAGCAAAAAAACTATATGTGCATACATATTTGTCTATGATGGTGGCTATTTGTATGCCTCTGTGTGTGTGTGCGTACAATTGAATACACTATGGGTTGGTAGAGAATGGGAGGTTCATTTCCATATTCAAGACCCCATTCCCATAGCTTGGGTTTTTTTCTTTGTTTGTTTTCGTCTTTGTTGTTGTTGTTTCTTTTTGGTTGTTGTTGTTGTTGTTTTCCAGACAGGGTTTCTCTGTGTAGCCCTGGCTATCCTGGAACTCTGTAGACCAGACTGGCCTTGAACTCAGAGATTTGCCTGCCTCTGCCTCCCGAGTGCTGGGATTAAAGGCATGCGCCACCACTGCCCAGCCGGCCTGTCATTTCTGAAGTTTGTTTCCACTCCATCTTCTTGCCTAGACCAAAACCATTTAGTAGGTGAGCCGGTTAGTTCTTATCTTCATACAAACTTGGACATATTTGGGAAGAGGGATGCTTAACTGAGCATCTGTAAGCCTGGTAGGCAGCTCTGGTGGGTTTTATTTTTGGTTTTGTTTTTTGACTAATGATTGACATAGGAGGGCCCAGGCCACTGTGGGTGGTGCCACCTCTGGGTAGGTGGTCCTGGGTTTTGTAAGGAAGCAGGCTGCATGAGCCATAAAGAGCAAGCCAATAAGCAGCTCTCTTCCTCCCAGAAGTTGTGAGATGAAATAAACCCTTTCCTCCCCAAGTTGCTTTTGGTTATGGTGTTTTTATCACAATAGTAGGAACCCTGAGACAGTAGGAAAGCAGACACAGCGTTGTCCAAGTTTCGGATGCTGGTGTAATTGTTTGCTTTTAAGACAGTTACATTGCTCTCCCCAGCTCATAGCAATCTTCCTGGCTTAGCTCCCTGAGTGCTGGGATTTCGGCCATGTGCCAGGACGCCTCGCTGAAACCTGAGTCTTACATAAAATACCCAGGTTCCCCTTGTTCTCGATTCTTCTTTTGTAATGCAATGCACAGGGACATCTGTCCTCAAACTCCAGAGCAAATGAGATGGTCTGGATTTGGGGAGCTATGACTTGAGCTGGATAGAGCTGGCCCGGGGGTGGCCAGCTCATTGTTGAGTGCTTAGGGCTTAGCAGGTGCCCACACCTACGTACTGGCACTCTCAGTGGTCCTCGGTGTGTGCTGGCTGGGCTCGGCTGCCATTTCCCTCTCAAATGCAGGTGTCTTCTATTTAAGGCCGTAGAAAGCCTCAGTTGATAATGTGTTATTAAAAAAAAAAAAACAAACCCATATTGGTCTATGGGTTAACCAAGCAGTACCTCAGTTTCCCCACTTGTAAAATGAGCGGAAGGACAGTGTCTTGGCTCACTTGCAGCTCAGCCTGAGGCATCTGAGTGTCACTTCTGACAGAGCTTACACCTGGCAGTACTCCCCCGGGGCCCTGGGCTACTCCTCCCACCCACTCTTTCAGACTGTTTGCCCGAGGTTCTGCCTGGGCTGGAAGGGAGGGANTTTTTTTTTTTTTTTTTTTTTTTTTTTTTTTGAGACAGGGTTTCTCTGTGTAGCCCTGGCTGTCCTAGAACTTCCTTTGTAGACCAGGCTGGCCTCGAACTCAGAAATCCTCCTGCCTCTGCCTCCCAAGTGCTAGGATTAAGGGCTGCCACCAGTGCCCAGCTCAAGGCAACTCTTGTAAGAACAACATTTAATTGGGGCTGGCTTACAGAGGTTCAGTCCAGTATCATCAAGACAGGAGCATGGCAGCATCCAGGCAGACATAGTGCAGGAGGAGCTGAGAGTTCTACATCTTCATCTGGAGGCTGCTAGAAGAAGACTGACTTTCAGGCAGCTAGGACTAGGGTATTAAAGCCCTGACCCACAATGACAGACCTGTTCCAACAAGGCCACACCTTCTCCAGTAAGGCCACACTCACTCTAACAAGGCCACACCTCCTATTAGTGCCACTCTTTAAGCCAAGCATCTTCAAACCACCACAGTGACATTGCATGGCTGATGGAGTCCAGTTACCTAGATGAAGAGCCAGGCAGATCTTTGTGAGTTCAAGGCCAGCCTTGTCTACATAATGAGTTTCAGGCCACCAGCCAAGGCTACATATTGAGGAAAATACACTAAACCACAACCAAAACAAACAAATAAAAAAAATCCAGTGCCTCAAAACAATACCATCAGTGGATTTTAACTAGTCTTGTTTCTTGGTGTGGCTCAGTGATGAATGTTCGTCATCCAGGGTCACCTGGGCAGGGTGGCAGCAGCCTCACTTCCTCTTCCTCCTTTTCCTCCTCCTCCTCCTCCTCCTCCTCCTCCTCCTCCTCCTCCTCTTCCTCCTCCTCTTCCTCCTTCTCCTCCTCCTCCTCTTCCTGACAAAAATCATCTCTTCCCTCATGGTCTCGGTCAGTTTCCCAGACTTCATTCCAGGGCAGTGGCAGACCCTGGCTGGCATGGGAGCCGGTGTGTGGGTATCTGGAGCTCAGGCCCCAGGCTACATCTCTGTGGTCACTTGAATTTGCCAAAGGTCTGCCAGGATGCCACACAGACACTGAAGCAGTTTCCTCCCACTTGTGTGGACTGAGGTTCTGTAATTTCCAGTGTTTGGGGGCTGTTGTGACCCCAAAGCAGACAGGCAAGATTAGGAGAGCGCCACAGCAACTGGGGTTCAGCCAGGAACTGGGGTAAACAGGAACAGTTCTGAGGTTTAAGATAAGCCACTATGGAACACAGGTGACATCAAGTGACACCCTGCTGGCACCCAGGCTCGTTTCTGTGTTACGGACAGCCCAGCTGAGCTCTTCTGTCATCTTGGGACTTTTTTTTTTTTCTCCAAACCACCCTTCACTAAATGAAAACCTTGTGTTTCTGCCTGCTCTGGGTTCCCAGCTGAAGCAGAGAGGGGTTGTACTGGGGGGGGGGGTGTACTGAGGTGAGCCAGATCTACAGCCAGAGCTGAGGATGGGGAAAGGCCAGGGCAGGTCTGTTTCTCTCCACAAAATGGCTTCATTCTCAGGCTTTCCCCCACAGGACTGGAACTTCCCATTCACAGCCAAGCTTGCTCAAAGAGCAAAAAGGATTGTAGGTCACAGGCAGAAAGGCTCAAAGAAGGTCTCTTATTGGTCCAGCAATCAGCCAATTGCTGCAAGGCAAGACCTTGGAAGGACAGGATCCCTCCAGGGCCACATACATGTAGAAATGGGTTGGGCACAGTTGTCTCGAAGGAAAAGCAGTTTCCAGAGGGAGGAAGGTAGAGTTGGGCAGAGGGACATACATCCTGGCTCTTCATGGTGTAGGAAAGTCACTTCCTAAGGTCAGCAACTAGTTGCTGGCCTTGAGTCATGGTTCTTAGGTAGGTCTGGTAATAGTAGGGATGTCAGAACCTTCCAGACTGCCGGGTTAGCCCCAGTTCTTCACATGCGATTCTAGTTTTCCCTCTTAAAGGCACTGTGACGACTGTTTCGCTTTCCAGTATATTAGCGAAACACAGAGGCTCAAGTGACTTAGCCAAGGTCACCCAGTAAGTCAGCAACAGGACTTGACGTGGACTTCCATTTTCCTGGCTATGAGGGCGGGTGTAGGGGTGGGGGTCTTTATAGACAGGTAAAGCAGGCTTGGTTCTTGGCTCTGTACCCTGCCTAAGCTTCTGCTGGGAGGGGAGAGGTGGGACATGGTAGGGAAACCTGTCTGTCTGTGAACTCTTGCAGAGCTGGGGTCAAGTTCACAGTTGGGTGCTCATCACCTGTCCAATCAGAACTTAGCGGCTCATCACCTGTCCAATCAGAACTTAGCAGCCAGGGCAATGCAAGAAAACCCACAGAATCAACTAACCTAAGCCTATAGGGGCTCACAGAGACTGAAGTGCTAACCAGAGAGCATGCATGGGACTAGCCTAGACCCTCTGCACATATTGGAACAGTTATGTAGCTTGGTCTTCATGTGGGACTCCTAACAGTGGGAGCAGGGGCTGTCTCTGACTCTGTTGCCTGCCTTTGGGACCCTTTACCCTTAATCGGGGTGCTTCATCTAGCCTTAATAGAAGAGGATGTGCCTAGTCTCACTACAACTTGATATGTCAAGGTTGTCTGATATCCATGGGAGGCTTCCCTCTCCTTTTCTGAAGAGAAAGGGAAGAGGAGTGGCTGGGGCAGAATAATGGCTGGGAGGAGAGTAGGGAGGGGAAACTGTGGTCAGAATGAAGGTTAATTAATTAATTAATTAATTAAAATAAAATTTAAAGGGGCTGGAAAGATGGCTCAGCGGTTAAGAGCACTAATTGTTCTTCCAGAGGTTCTGAGTTCAAATCTCAACAACCATCCGTAATGATAACTGACACCCTCTTCTAGGGTGTCTGAAGACAGCTACAGTGTACCCAGATGTCTTTTTTTAAAAAAAATAAATAAAATTTAAAAATTAAAAAAAAAAAGAAGTTTGAAAGGCAGTGTGGGGGAAGGCTCTCTGCCCGAGGAGAACAGAGCAGGGAGCTGCCTAAGCTTACTCAGAGAAGCAGTCCTTCAGGTGTGTCTGCAGGAGCAAGCTAGCCACACAGAGAGGGTGGATGGATGCTGTAGGTAAAGTCTCCCTGCAGCTCTGGTGTGAGTCTCCCAGGCTGCCAGGCTCGTTTCCTCCCTCAGTGGCTGCACACTGACTTGTGGTGGCGTCCCGTGCACAGTCCCCGCACCCTCCGGCTGTGAGGTGTTCCCGAGATGACAAACTCTGCTTCTTTTTCAGAGTCTCGGAGACGGACCATTTTCGAATACCACCGTGTGGAACTGGACTCCAGCAAGATCACCACCACCTCGGCCGTGGAGTTCACCCCATTGCCAAGTGAGCAGGGGCAGGCCGCTATTCTAGAAAGTGCTTTAGACTAAAAAAATGCTGGGTTCCGATCTCAGACTCAACCTCCAATCCCTGGAGAGGGGGGAGGCACCCAGTCACCTAACTTATCTGGGCCTAATGTCACCAACCTGCAAAGTTGTGGTCAGGGCTGGGGTTGCACAAGCCAAGCTGGGAACAGAAATGGCAGCCTTGACACAGACGGGTTCACTCCAGGCCTGGGGTGTGGCTTGTGTTGAATCAATGCCATCTAGGTACACACAGGTGAAACCCCGACATCTTAGCCTTGAGACCGCTTGGGCAGGGATCCAGGAATATCTCTGGTCTATAGTCACTAACCGTCTTCCTAGAGAGGTGCCTTAGCGGGTGACCACGATTGCCATGGAGCCTGCTATATAACCAGGGCTAAGGTTTCTCCTCTACAGCCATTCTCCTGCCTCGGCCTCCCAAGGGCATGTGCTCCTACTACACCTGGCTCAGAATCCCATTTTTGTGGATGGTTTTGTCTCTTCTCTTGTCTCCCTGCTGCCACCAGAAACTGCAGCCGGCTGTCGGTGACAGTTCTTGTGTCCCATACCACTTCCAACCATACTTGTCTCTTCCCTAGAGGTTCTGGGAAAAGATAGCAAGGAAAGGAAAAGATGAGCCCTGGGCCTCAGCTCAGCCTGGGCTCAAGCAAGCAGCTTCTCCTGGAATAGGGATTCCTGAGTGACCAGGAGATGAGGGCACAGTTCAGGTCACAGCCACACATCAAACTAGTCACCCTCCTCTGAGACAAGAAGCCCACAGACCTGGGAAATAGAGATTTCCCTCAGACTGGTAAGAGCAGGTCTCAGGGTGGCCATGGTAACGCAGGCCTGTAATCCCCTTTGGGAAGGTAAAGCAGGAGAGCATTGAGTTCAAGGTTGGCTTGGGCTACACCGTGAGACGTTGGGAAGACTCAAACTTGAAGTCTTTGAGTATCATGGAACAAGAATATCCAAGGCCAGGGTCAACTGCCAGGACAGTAGTGAGCCATCCTGGGACAGCATGCTAAGACTGAAGTCTGGAGCTGGAGAGATGGCTTGTGGTTAAGAGCACTGACTGCTCTTTCAGAGGTCCTGAGTTCAAATCCCAGCAACCACACAGTGGCTCACAACCATCTGTAATGGGATCTAAAGCCCTCTTCTGGTGTGTCTGAAGAGAGTGGAAAGTGACAGTATACACATATACATAAAATAAATCTTAGGAAAAAAAAAACAACCAAAAACCAAGACTAGAGTCTGGAAGCAGGGCTGCCAGGGCAGTAGTGAGCCCTCCTAGAAGGGTATCTCTAAGTCCAGAGTCCGGGAGCAGGGCAGGGACCTCTGCAGTGAACCTCAAGGCTGCACATTCTGACTCCAGACTCAGTCCCCGATTCAAACCCAGACCTGCTACTCTCAGCTGCATAACCTGCCAAGCCTCAGTTTCCCCTATGACATGGGGTAAGAAAAGCTCCTACCCATGGTGTCCATGTGTTCTAGACTCCCAGGGTGCATGAATGGCCTACAGTGGTTATTTTTTCTTGCTGGTGGGACAAAATACCTGTAAAGGCAATTTAAGATGGATGGGTATACTTGGCTCACTGTTTGAGGCCACAGTCCATCTTGGTAGCTAAACTGGTGTGGTGAGAGCATTTCACATGGAGGTCAGCAGACAAGAAGCCTGGCTCCCAACCCCTGGGCTTCCATCAGCAATGGTCCCACACACACTCAAGCTGGAAGTTCCATTCTTGGCTATATCTCTCTGGGTGAGTCCTTAGACCCACAGACACCCTTAGAGGTGTTTTTTCTAGGTGATTCAGAATTCAGTTAAGTACATAATAAAGAGCAACCATCCCAGGGACCAATAGCCAGGAGGAGACGAGAGCAAGAAGAAGGAAGGGGGAATTGCCTCTAATAATCCCAGCACTCGGGAGGCAGAGGCAGGAGGATATCTGGGAGTTTGAGGTCAGACTGGTCTACATGGCTAGCTCCAGGACAGCCAGGGCTACACAGAGAGGCCCTGTCTCAAAGCATAACAATGATAAAAGGGAGAAGAGAAACAATAATGACCTTTAGGGTCCCCAAAGTCAGAGGCACTGCAGTTCAAGAAGAACCCTGATTTCAGAAGCTTCGCCCCATTGACAGAATGCTGACATAGACCACCTCCTCTCTTGCAGCCTGTCTCCAGCATCAGAGTTGTGACACCTGCATGTCCTCGAATCTAACCTTCAACTGCAGCTGGTGCCATGTCCTGCAGAGGTTTGTGCCTAGGTTATACACCAAGTTTGGAGAATAGACCATGGTGGGGGGCAGGGAGGGTAAGGATGAGCAAGGATGGTAGCCAGAGTCCACTGACAGCTTCAGGTCTCACTGCCCACTCTCTGCAAGCATTAGGATCTCTGTCCAGTGTCAGTGTGGCTCTTAGGACAAGAATGTCACAAATAAATTTCACTCAAGGCTTGTACCTGATCAAGATTGACATTAGCAGAGTAAGACCTGGGTTGGCCAGGCTTCTGCAAGACCATCTGGAGTTCCTAGAGGATATAGATCTTCCTTGCTCCCGGAAAGCTAACTCATTCTGAGCCAGGGCTTCTCAAAGAGTTGGTCAGAGCTGTGGTCACACCAGAATCACTGGCCTCTTCATTCGAGATTTACAGAGATCCCAAGCCTACATCTTAACACGGAAACCTATTTATAAGCAACTGACAGGGCCATAACACAAAAGCCCATCATTGCTGGGTGAGCTCCATGGCTCCCAAAACTAGCCCAAGATCCCTCCTGGGCTGGAACAGGGTTTCCTGAAAACCAGGGGCATGGACAGTACAGGTATCCATGGTTACCCAGGAAGCTACAAAGCTTTGTTTGCTTGCTTTTGGAAGCAGCCAAATATTCTGGATGAGATTCAGTTTTGTGGTTAAAGTTCTTAAACCCAACTTAATCCTTGTTCTGAAATCATCTCCTTATAGATTAGACTCACAATTCAACCTCTGTTATTCTAGCCAAGATAAATAAATGGCGGAAAAGACTCTTTTGAGGATGATGGCTCTCCTGAGAGTGTGAAGCCCCATGAATTCCAAGAGCCTTTAAGGCCATCCTGAAAATGTCAGAACTGCAGGCTCCAGGTCTCTGTGCAGCTGTTGCACAGCTGTCAGCATCTCATCTGCTTCCTTCCAACATCCCAGAGCAAAAATAGAAGCTCTTGATCCTACAGGCTGCTGGCTTGGCACACTGCAGGCAAACCACCCATCGGGGAGCAGTGGGCATGGGATGCACAGGGGCTCAGCCTCCCCGCCGTTCTTCCCTCCAGCTGAGCCCAGGATCTCTTTCTTGGGACTTCAGTTCCTTTACCCTATGAAAAGGCCTAGCCTTTGTGACTTTGGGAGGCGTGGGTGTGGCACACACTGTTATGGCAGCTCCTGCAGTGCCAGATAGCATTTTACCAAACACATCCAGGGCCCCTAAGAGGAGAGGCACAGAGCCCCAGAAGAAGTAGCTGGTCTAGCCCCCTAGCTGTCTTCCAGGACTAGAACCTTACTGCATGTGGAGTGTGAGAACCACCTGCAAGGCTTGCTAAAAAGACTAGCTAGGCTGGGTGTGGTGGTGTAGGCTTTTAATTCCAGCACGTAGGAGACAGAGGCAGGCAGATAGCTATGATATTTAAAGTCATCCTGATTTACATTGTGAGTTCCAGGACAGCCAAGGCTTCATAGTGAGACCCTGTCTCAAAGAAACAAAACAAAACAAGCCATGTCAGGTCTGGAGAGATGAGTCAGCTGTTACAAACACTGGCTGCTCTTTCAGAGGGACACTGTTCAAATCTCAGCACTCATAGTAGCTAACCGGCTACAATTCCAGTTCCAAGGATCTATCGCCCTCTTCTGCCCTCTGCAGGCACTGCATGCTCCTGGTACACAGATAATACATGCAGGTAAAACACCCAGATATGTAAAAAACTTTTTAAAAAAGATAAATCTTAAAAAAAAAAAGAAAACTCTGGTCTTAGCGGCACATGCCTATAATTCCAGCACTTGAGAGGAAGGTCATCTTTAGTTGTGTAATGACTCTGAGACCAGCAGGCAACAAAATGTGATCCTGAGACAAAGATCCCAGAAGCATCATTTTGGAGTGCTTCATCTCATACATTTTTCTTTCTTTCTTCATCTCATACATTTTTTTCCTTCCTTCCTTCCTTCCTTCCTTCCTTCCTTCCTTCCTTCCTTCCTCCCTCCCTCCCTCCCTCCCTCCCTCTTTCTCTCTATTTCTTTCTTTTTTAGATTTTATGTGGGTACATTGTAGCTGTCCTCAGACACACCAGAAGAAGGCATCAGATCCCATTATAGATGGTTGTGAGCCACCATATGGTTGCTGGGAATTGAACTCAGGACCTCTAGAAGAGCAGTCAGTGCTCTTAACTGCTGAGCCATCTCTCCAGCCCCATTTTTAAAAAATGTTTATTTATATTTTATATGTGGAGTTTGTGTGTACTTTCATGCAGTGCCCCTGGAAGCCAGGGGATGGCATTGGATCACCTGTAACTGGAGTGACAGGTGGCTGTGAGCTACTGTGTGGGTACTGGGAATTGAACCCATATCCTTTGCAAGATCAGCCAGTACCCCCATCTCATGCATTTTTAAAACTGAGGAGTGTTTTCTGAGCCTTGGGGTGATGCATGAGGTGCCCTCACATGGTCCCTGGAATCCTGGGGCTCCTGCCAGGTATGATTCAGCATCCAACCCATGCTGAGTCATAGGGGAAAAAAAAAGAGAGAGAGAGTCGACTTCTGCAGACAAAGCGGTCTCTCCCTTCACCACCACCCCAGTTAGTGGCCACACCCAACTTAGAGACAAGACAGTGTAATGAGACCCAGAGTTCCAGGGTTTTTTTTTTTTTAAGATGCTGGCCAGGTGAGGAAGTTTGGGGGCTCTGCTGGTGGGTTGTACCTCTGTTAAAACAGAGATGCCCTATCAGAGGGTACAAGGGAGTAGAAACTACTCATTTCAGGCTGACACCCAGAGCACCATGGGCTAATTCCAGCCTGTGTTTCCCCCCCCAGCCAGCTCTCTGGAGCCTCAACTCCAAATGAGAGTTAAACCCAGGTCCCTGAAAAGCCAGAGGCATACCTGTGGGTCTCTTTTCCTTCTCTTCCATTCCCCGACTCTGGGTCTCCCCTCCCTGCTCTGAGAAGAACCATTTCACTGACCATGCAGGTACCGTGTTTGTATTCCGCGCTGATCAACACCTGTCCTGTTGACTCGCGGAGGAGTCCAAGGGTGGCTTCAGCCCTGCAGTTGCTTAGTATTTCTGACCTCACCGTGACATCGTGAGGGTCCCTGGGGATGGGTCTGGTGTGGTGGCTGACATTCAAGAGCACTCAGTAAGGCCCATTCTCGCTCCCTTCTCTGAGACAGTGTTGGCTAGCTCGAGGCTTAACATGTGGTGCGGTAAACCCAAACTGAAGGCTTGGGGTTGTGGTGGGTTTTGGGTTTTGATTTGTTTATGCATGTGAATGTTTTGCCTGAATGTAAGTCTGTGCACCGTGTGCATGCCTGGAACCCTTGGAGGACAGAAGAGGACACTGGATCCCCTGGAACTGGAGTTACAGAAAGTTGTGAATTTCCATGTAGTTTCTGGGGACAGAACCTGGATCAACTTGCTGCGTACACCAGGCTGGCCCTGAACTGATTCTTGGGCACACACTGCTGCAACCATTATGGAGACTCAGGCTATTCTGTTTGTTTGTTTTTTTCAAGGCAGGGTTTCTCTGTGTAGCCCTGGCTGTCCTGGAACTCACTCTGTAGACCAGGCTGGCCTCAAACTCAAATCCACCTTCCTCTGTCTCCAGAGTGCCGGAATTAAGGGCCACCACTGCCTAGCCCAACCCAGTCTTAAAGGAATCTGCTAACATCATCAAAGAAGCCTGAGTTCCAGTCTCCAAACTCCTCTTTGTCCTCCATCCCCTAAGTAAATAGTGGGCGAAAGCAGGAGTGGCTGACCCAGCTCAGGCTCCGTGGATGTCCTCTGGAAGCACTGCTTTGCCTTGCTGGAGTGTGGGCACGTGGCAGCCGCTGAGGCTGCTGAGCATGCCCTCTCTGTGCTAGTGGCTTGGGATCTTACTCTCGGGTTGCAGATATGCCTGGGTTGTGTAGGGCTTAGTGGCTTCCTTTAGCACCAAGAAGGAAGAATGGAAATTTAAGCAGGATGATGCAAAGAACATCCTTGAGCAGGGTGTGGTGGTGCACACCTTTAATCCCAGCACTCAGGGGGAGGCAGAGGCAGGTGGATTTCTGAGTTTGAGGCCAGCCTGGTCTACAAAGTGAGTTCCAGGACAGCCAGGGCTACACAGAGAAACCCTGTCTCGAAACCTGCCCCCCCCCAAAAGAACATCCTCCAGTTCCTGCTTGCGCCCTACCCTCTCCCTAGGAAAGCCCTTGGCATCTTCTGCCTGAACTGCAGCGTTCTCTCCAGGGAGCCTTCTCAGTCTCCTTGTTGCTGCCTCCTTGTTATTACATAGGAGGAGTTGGCTACTTCAGCGGATGCCACCCTCCGCCCAGCCTCTGCTTCCATGGGGAGTCTCCTCAATAGTGGTGGGAAGCGCTTGAATGAGCAAGAATTTCATCTGGAAAAAAAAAAAAGGATAGTCACGGACATCCCAGTTTCCCAGCACTGCCCTAGGACAGAGTTGAGGGGACCCCGAGAGTTCCCCAGGATCCTATACACACACAGACATGCTGGGCAGAGAAAGCCTTGATCAGAAGGAAGAAGTGGAGGGCATGAGGATCTGACTGCCAATCCCATAATCCCTCCTTCCCAGGGCACCTATGCAGGGGCCCTTTCCGGAGCCTAACCAGCCAGCCTAGAACTGAGCCCCTTCCTCAGTAGAGGAGTAAAGGGGGGAGGACTCTATATTGAACCCCTCACATCCCCTGTATCTGGTCCCTCTAGGTGTTCCAGTGGCTTTGACCGATACCGCCAAGAATGGCTGACCTACGGCTGTGCCCAGGAGGTGAGCTATGTGGATGGTCGGCTGTAGTCCCTGCTCTGAGTCACTTTGGAACATTTTCTGAAGCTCGTTGGGTCTTTGACACCAGTCCGGCTGGTGATATGGCCTTGAACAGGCAGCCCTTGGTTACCACAGAGGAGAATGGTTGCTGGGTCTGGCCTGAGCCACAGCCACCTCCTCTGGGCCACCATACTCCTTGTAATGTTAATGAAGCTCTCAGGCTCCTGATTCTGAGGGAATCTATCATTCTGGGAGAGAGGGGGTTGTTCCTTTCTTTTCTCACGTCCCCTCAGGTAGGGCCTTCCTTTGAATCCAGGCTAGCTTCTACCTCACACATCTTCTGGCTCTTCTTGCAAGTCGAGCACATTGTACATACCGAACGCTTCACTGTGTGCTGTTCTATACTCGCTCTTATTTAACATGGCCCTTGCCGGGCGTGGTGGCGCACGCCTTTAATCCCAGCACTCGGGAGGCAGAGGCAGGCGAATTTCTGAGTTCGAGGCCAGCCTGGTCTACAAAGTGAGTTCCAGGACAGCCAGGGCTATACAGAGAAACCCTGTCTCGAAAAACCAAAAAAAAAAACAAACAAAAAAACAAACATGGCCCTAAAGCCTGGGGACCGGGGACCCTCACTGACCAGAGGGGAAGCCGAGAGACAGAGAAGTTCAAAGATCGGCCTGCCCTCTACCACTATAAGGTGCCAGGCTCAGTGTCTGAACATGAGCCCTCTGCCTCCCTGCCATGCTCCCATCTTTCTCTGGTCTGAAGGAAAAACATTCAGGGCAGTAAAATGGCTCAGTGAGTAAAGGTGCCTGCTGCCAAGGCCAGCGGCTTGAGTTGATTCCTGGAACCCACGTGATGGAAGGCTAGCCCTGACTCCCTCAGTTTGTTCTCTGACTCCTGTGTGCTTGCTGTAGCAGTTACACACTTTTTTCTCTTTCTTTCTTTCTTTCTTTCTTTCTTTCTTTCTTTCTTTCTTTCTTTCTTTCTTTCTTTCCTTTCTTTCTTTTTTTCTTTTCTTTCTTTCTTTCTTTCTTTCTTTCTTTCTTTCTTTCTTTCTTTCTTTCTTTCTCTTACTTAATGTATGCGTGCTCTGCTGCATATACATCTGAAGGCCAGAAGAAGACATCAGATCCCCTTAGAGATGGTTGTGAGCCATCATGTGGTTAGTGGGAATTGAACTCAGGACCTCTGGAAAAGCATCCACTTTTCTTAACTGCTGAGCCATCTCTCCAGCCCCCCTACACACTTTAAATAGATAACAAATATACACTAAATAAATAGATGAAAAAAAATTGTCCAGCCAGTAATATCTGACATTGGCTATTAGTGAGTGTTAAAATGTTGTTGTTGCTGGGGTTTTCTTTTTTCTTTCTTTTTTTTTTTCAGAGCTGAGGACTGAACCCAGGGCCTTGCGCTTGCTAGGCAAGCCCTCTGAGCTAAATCCCTAACCCCTAGGGTTTTCTTTTTTCTTTTTTTTTTTTCAAGACAGGGTTTCTCTGAATAGCCCTAGCTGTCCTGGATCTCACTTTGTAGACCAGGCTGGCCTCGAACTCAGAAATCCGCCTGCCTCTGCCTCCTGAGTGCTGGGATTAAAGGCGTGTGCCACCACGCCTGGCTAACGGGTTTTCTTTTTAAGATAAATCTCTGTGTGTAGTACTTGGTATCCTGGAACCCAAGCTAGTCTCCAACTCACAGAAATCTGTTTACCTCTGCCTCCAAGTGCTGGCACTAAAGGAAAGCACCCAGCCAGTGACTGTTAGGATTTTATCTATTTATTTAAGATTGACATCTCAGACCCCTTCTTCATGAAGGATCTGAAGCAGCTGACAGAGAAATGACCCTATACAATAAGATTCTTTCAAGGTGAAGTAGGAGATTCCATCTTAGTTATTTTCCGAGATAGGGTCTCACTATGTTGACCAGGCTGGTCTCGAACTCTAGACTCAATCAGCCACCACCCCTCCCTCCATATCCCAAGTCCTTGGGTGTAAGTGCAAGGTTTGAATGCATTCAGGGCTGGCTGTGTCCAGAAGCAGCACTGGGGTCTCTTGCAGGCAGAAGGCAAGACATGTGAGGACTTCCAGGATGATAGCCACGACTCAGCCTCCCCCGACAGCTCCTTCGGGTCCTTTGATGGCGACTCTACTACCTCTTCCTCTCTCTTCATTGACAGCCTCACCACAGAAGGTAAGACATGAGTCCAAGGGCGGAGGGAGGTCTCAGGAAGAGCCTGACCATTCCTGATTGGGGCCATCTCACAGAACAGGAAGTACCCTGGCAAGGCACCACAATTAAGAAAGCTTAGCTTGCTAGGCGTGGTGGCGCATGCCTTTAATCCCAGCACTCAGGAGGCAGAGGCAGGTGGATTTCTGAGTTCGAGGCCAGCCTGGTCTACAAAGTGAGTTCCAGGTCAGCCAGGGCTATACAGAGAAACCCTGTCTCGAAAAACCGGAAAAAAAAAAAAAAAAAAAGAAAGCTTAGCTTTCTTGCTGGAGCTGGAACAGAAGAGGCTCTGACCTCTGGGAAGGCTAACCATGGGACCATGAGATGGAGGTCCTCTCAGAGAAGGGGAAGTGGATGTTTGAGCACCCCAGTTCATCGCAACATTAACTTCCCAGAGCTGTGCGGCCACTTATGATATAGGAGGCATGAGCTCTGTCCATGCAGTCAGCAGTGAGAGAAAACTGTGTCACACACACACACACACACACACACATAGACACACACACACACACACACACACAGAGACAGACACACACACACCTTCCTTTATTTGTTTTTCTTCTTGTACTGAGATTGAACCAGGGCCTTGTACAATGCTAAGCTCTCTCCCACTACACAGTATGTCCAGCCCCTTTGGTTTCACTGAGACAAGGTACGAAGGCTAGCTACCTTTCTATCGCTGTGATAAAACACTATGACCAAGTGACCTTAAGTGTTTAGTTGAGCTTGCGGTGTCAGAGAGCTAGAGTCCACTGGAGCAAAGCCATGGTGGCCGGAACAGCTGAGAGCTCACATCTCAAACCACAGACAGGAGGCAGAGAGAACACGCTGGGTAACTGAAACCTCAAAGGCTCCCTACAAGGCCACACCTCCTCCAACAAGGCCACACCTCCCAATCCTTTCCAAACAGTTCCACCAACTGGGACAAGTATTCAAACACATGAGCCTGTTGGGGGCTGGGGGTAGTTCTCATTCAAACAGGGTCTCACTCTGGTCTCATTCTCCCAACCTGGTCTTGAACTTGTAAGCAATCCTCCTGTCTCAGCCTTTCAAGTTCTGGAATCACAGATGTGAGCCATTGCGCTTTAGCTTTTTTGAGACAAGGTCTCATGTAGCTCAGGCTAGTCTGCTACTCCCTGTGTAGCCAAGGATTGACCTTGAACTTCTGATTC
Organism: Mus minutoides; assembly: GCA_902729485.2. NCBI lineage: Eukaryota > Metazoa > Chordata > Mammalia > Rodentia > Muridae > Mus > Mus minutoides. The sequence goes on along the minus strand of LR753394.1, from coordinate 877,572 downwards.
TCCTGCCTCAACCTCTCAAAAGCTCAGATTTTTTTTTTTGACAGGGTAGGAGTTGGGATAGGGTCTCTCTACATAGCTCTGGCAGTCCTGGGACTCACTATGTAGACTAGGCTGGCCTCAAATTCACAGAGATCTACCTGCAGCTGCCCCCCTAATGTTAGGATTAAAGGAGTGAACTACTGCCCCTGGCACAAGTGCTGGGATGAAAGGCACTTGCCACGGTGCCCTTCTTACTTCTGACACACACCTTCCTTCTTGAGTTGGTGCCCATTCGCTGCCCACTAAGGCCTGACTCTCTGCAGGGCTCCTCTGCTACCTCAAAGCCTGGGGATCTTGGTTGAAGATGCTAGGGATACCTGTAGTATCGTGCGAGTGTCTCTGGCAGCCGCTGCAGCCTCCAGTCCTGAGGGCTTTGAGTCTTTTATGCCCCTCAAACCCTTTTAGGATTCAGTCCTCAATTGGATCCCTTTCCTTAGGAAAGCTGAAAGACTTGTGCGTTATTAAGTTTCCCGGGTGAGGAGGGAAGGGCGGGGGTGGGGGGGAGCCAGTATCTGAAAGTATGACTCAGTCTTACGTGACATTAGGGGCTGATAAGAGACCAAGTAGGTCACTAAGGGCCACACAAGCGCCTCCTGCCCTTCTAAACATCACCCAATGGCCTAGAGAGACAGCTGATCTCAGACCTGACCGGAGGGGAATGGGCCACCCTTGAAGACACTTGACACCATGGGGGGAACCGGCCGCGTGCCAGGAGGATGTATGGTCATGCGTTACATCTCACTCACAGTCCTGGATGTTAATATTGTTGCATCTCTGTTTTGTGGAGAAGACACTAAGACTCAGAGAGGTGAATGACCAAAGACGTGGGCGTGGTGGTCCATGTCTATAATAATGCCAACACCTGAGGCTGAGGCTGGAGGAGTCCCAGGTCATGGCTAACCTGGGCTAGAGTATAGCAAAATTTTACCTCAAGAGATAAAAAGCAGGGAAACCATAAAGCAAACAGGAGAGCCTGATCAAAGAAGTCTTAATTGTCACCGGGCAAATTAACTTCACGGGGAATATAGATTATCCAATTATTTGAAGAATGTAATTTTTTTATGTTATGTGTATGGATGTTCAGCCTGCATGTGTCTGTGTTCCATGTGTATGCCTGGTCCTGGTTACTGTGGATGTCAGAAGAGGGCCTTGGATCTCTTGGGAGAACTGAAGTTACAGATGGCTGTGAGCCACCATGTGGGTGTTGGAGATCAAATGGAGGACCTCTGGAAGAGCAGCGAATGCTCTTCACCACTGAGCCATCTCTCCAGCCCCAAGAACTTCTGAAAGAATTCAGGTTCTGAGCCGGGTGGTGGTGGCGCATGCCTTTAATCCCAGCACTTGGGAGGCAGAGGCAGGCAGATTTCTGAGTTCGAGGCCAGCCTGATCTACAGAGTGAGTTCCAGGACAGCCAGGGCTACACGGAGAAACCCTGTCTCAAAAAACTGAAGGAAAAAAAAAAAGAATTCAGGTTCAGGCACTCTGCTGAGACAGTGTCTGGGCCCTAACACTAATGCTCTGGGCTAACGCTGAGCACCAAGGTTTCTCACCTGGGAAAACAAGTTTACATCAAAGTGGATATTGGGGGCACACATTCTGTCCCCTGGTGTCTGCCCTGAGGTGTAGAGAGGGCATGAAGATTGCCACAAGCCCTGGAGTCTTCAAATGGACCAGGGACCACAGTGAGCCTTCCTCCGCTCCCAGCTGCGCCTTAGAAGGCCAGGCAAGATGTCCATACGGCACTGCAGCCAGCTGCCCCAGCCCCCTTTCATCTCTACCCCATAGTAGACACAGCTGGAAAAGTCTTTGACTCTGAGCTATCATGTCCTCCCCTCTCACTAGCTCAGGACGTACATCCTCCCTCTGGGGAAATGTTTGTTGGTTCCCATGACCTGGGTGAGGCGTGAGAGACATCTTCATCATGGGAAATTTATTTATTTATAGGTTTTGGGGGGGTCTGCTCTGTTTTTTTTGTTTGTTTGTTTGTGGTTCTTTTGGTATGTGTGTGTGTAAGCTAAACCTGAATCTTCCCACGTGTCCCATGCTTGGCATGTGCTCAGCGACTGAGCTACAGCCTGGCATCTCTACAGGTTACTGATGTAGGTGGGGACCATGTCCATCTGTGATCTCACTAACTCTACCTCCACACCCCCCAGTGCCAGCCCATAATAAACACCCATATACAATCTGTCGACTGAATGACACAAGACAGGAAAAGCTGGCTTGTCCCAGCCTTCCCTGTTACACGGCTGGGAAGTTTCAGGCAGGACACCTTCCCCTGTTGGGATGGAGAGTTGAAAATGAACTTTCTGAAAGTCCCACCCACAGGCAGGGTGCTGGAGGTCTGAATGATCCCGCTAACTTTGCTCCTTCTGTCCTCTTTGAAGATGACACCAAGTTGAATCCCTACGCAGAAGGAGACGGTGAGTACAAAGTATAAAACCCCTTGCCTCTCTTCCCCAGACGGATAGCAGTGGGCTCGCACCGAGGAATCAGAGCAGGTGAGAGAGAGGAAAGGGTAAAGCAGCCAGGGTCCCAGAAGGGCCGGAGTCTGAGGCCGCAGACCCCTAGGTCGATGGAGCATGTCTACCCTAGACACCTCTCATCTCAGCCATGAGCCTCCTGTGTCTACTGCCCTGAAAGGAACCCGAGGAAGTAGATGAGCCAGGGCCACCATCAGGGGACTTGTGGCTGTGGCCTTGCTTCCCTGCGGACCTCACAGCCGTATGGAAGAGCACACAGCCATATCCAGCCTCCCTCCCAGACTGACAGCATACAGATATTGTCCACTGCCTGCTTGTGGGGTACCAGAAGATGGGCTCAGGGAAGTTGTTCTCTGGTCATAGGAAGGGCCATCCTCCCCTGTCAAAAGCCCAGTCCTTGCTATAAGGATGGACGAGGGAAGGCCTTTCCAGATCAAGGCTGTGGGTAGTCCTTGGGAGTCCAGCAGGAAAGGCCCCTTTTTAAGGACTCGGTCTGACGTACCTCGCACTGGAGATGACATCATTGTTCTGCTCTAAAAGGGGCTTGAGAGACTATTGGGGGTTGAGGGGAGGAACCAGGCCAGGCTCTTCCAGCTTGTACTACATGCACATCTGCCACAACCCTGAAGGTCAGATCACAGGATCACAACAAACTAGGAGCTGGTGGCCAACCAGCAAGTCAGCAGAGGCTAGCCTGGGGTACAAGTCCTTCCAATTGTCCCACTTTAGTTGGGTTGGAGGCCCCAGCATACCCGGGAGTGGCCTGGATAGTTTCTCTCCTGGGTTGCTTCTGTGTACACAGTGCCCAGCAGAGACAAATGGGAACAGCGACAGTCCTGATGCACTCGACATCCCATTGAGATCCTCCCTCTGTTGCCTCACTTCCCACCCAAGACCCCCACACACACACCCGTGAGAAGAAGTGGGTGTTCCCATTGCTGACACCCGCCTCCATCTTTTTGGCTCATTCCTTCATATTAAGTAAGGGAGGCAGCAAATACCCACTCAGGTAATGTTAGGGAACCCCCCCTTCTTAGTGGCTGACATATTCTGTGTGTCCTTAGGCAAACAGTGTACCATCTCTGTGTTTCCATTACCCCAGTCATAGAAACGGGGGGGGGGGGGGTTTCTGGATGAGCCTCTTGACCTTGGGATGTATTTCGGGAGCTTAGAATGTTCTCTAAGAGTGGTTTGTGGGTGCCTCCAGACCATCTGGTTCATCCCACTGAACTCAGTTGAAATGAGATCCTCTTCTTCACAGCGGACCCTGTTGTTTTTAAGAGCTGGACAGTGTTCCTGCCCTCCATCAGATCTCAGTCTGGCAGCAGGCAGAAGCGCAGATGAATGTGGCTATCAAAGCAATTAATACTAGTTCAGGACTTCCGTGGTGCCGGGAGTGGCTCTCGGGGCTCGGCCTGAGCTCTATCATTTTATCCACTGCATGGTAACCCCAGCTAGATAGCTATTGTCCTTGTCCTACAAAGGTGATAGCAGAAACTCACAGAGGCTAATTTGCCCAAAGTCACACAGCTAGTAAGTGGCAGAGAATAGATTTGAACCCAAGAAGCCAGTCTAGATTCCCCACCCCTATTTATTATTATTATTATTATTATTATTATTATTATTATTATTTTAGATGGGGTTCTTATTGTATAGCACTGGCTGTTCTGGAACTCACTATATAGACCATGCTGGCCTTGAACTCACAGAAGTCAACCTGCCTCTGCCTCCCAAGTGCTGGGATTAAAGGTGTGCACACCTGCCTTCACCATCAGATTTTTTGAGACAAGGTCTCATATAGCCCAGGCTAGTTTCAAACTCACTCTGTAGGTTAGAATGGCCCTGAACTCTTGATCCTCCTGCCTCCTCCCAAGTGCCAAGATTACAAGCCTCTGAAACCACACTCAGCTAAGATCCCAACATTTTATTATTACTTTTTTTTTTCGAGACAGGGTTTCTCTGTATAGCCCTGGCTGTCCTGGAACTCACTTTGTAGACCAGGCTGGCCTCAAACTCAGAAATCTGCCTGCCTCTGCCTCCCAAGTGCTAGGACTAAAGGCGTGCGCCACCACGCCCGGCTTTATTATTACCTTTTATGTATGTGTAGGTAGAGTTGGTGAGTACCTACTACCCTCCCTGTGGTGGTCAGGGGACAACTTGTAGGACTCAGTTCTCCCCTTTCCACCATGTAGTTCCCAGGGATCAAACTCAATCATAAGACTTGGCAGCAAGCACCTATAACCCTTGAGCCATCTCATTAGCCCCAAATCTCATACTATTAACTACCACACGCCCTTTGCAAATTCCTTAAAGTACTTATGTGGCACAGGTATTAGAGAAAACTTCCTATAACTTCTGAGGAGCAACTTCCAAATGATTATTATGGAAAATACCATAAGGGTGCCAGAACATTGATATTGTCATAATCATTCCCGATTTCTGCTCCACCTTCCTATGGGTTTGGAAGTGTGGGCATTCATCTACGGGACCCTGTCAGAACCCAAGTCCCTGAGGCCCAGCTTATTTTGCTCCCTGAAGCCTTCCTCTGTCCTACTATCTCCACAGGCCTTCCAGACCACTCGTCCCCGAAGACCAAAAGTCCTCCAGTGCACCTGGGCACCATCGTGGGCATCGTGCTTGCTGTACTGCTGGTAGCGGCCATCATCCTGGCTGGGATTTACATCAATGGCCACCCTAATTCCAATGCTGCGCTCTTCTTCATTGAGGTCAGTGTGAGACTTGCCTGCATCTGCTTCTGGCCAGCTTCTCTCAGCATTCAGAACCTGCCTCAACCGATCCTGTCCCTCACCTCCCTGAGAAACCTTCCTCCACTCCATCATCTCTTCAGTGACTGGTACCAGGGTCCGTCATCCGCAGGACTCAGCACCTAGGCATTCCCTCCCTGGGGAGTGGTCTATCTGCTTTCATGAGGTTAGGAAAGCACCCAGAGGAAGGGGATCAAAAATGCCATAGTCCAGCCTGGTCTACAAAGTGAGTTCCAGGACAGCCAGGGCTATACAGAAAAACCTTGTCTCGGAAAAAAAAAAAATGCCATAGCGTGGGGACCTATCAAATTCTAGGTGTTGGTCTCACTCAGAGCCACTGTGTTTCACTGCCTCTGTGGGCGTTTTAGGTGACAGTTGACAACCCAGATGTTAATGAGGGCTGTGCTCTCCCAGGGCTGGAGTTGAGGATTCGGCAGTTTTGAATGTTCCAGAACTTACTGTGAACAGTAGAAGTGCATCATGGGAAGGGAGGATCAGTCCTAGGGTATCACCTAGGGCTACCGGTGCCCAGGCCACAAGGACTTCGATGGGTGGGTTCAAGGTAGACCAAGGCATCTGCACTTTAGTTAAGTCCTCTGTGGATTCTGATGCAGAACTTGTGCTATCTTGGTACTTCCAGAGTAGACCCCCTACTTCATCATTTCCTACAGCCTAACATCTCCAGTCTGCTGTTGAAGCTTCTAGCTCCGTTCTACAAAATATACAGTGTACTCTTCCAAACCTGCTTCTAAAACTGCCACACACAGTGGTGCATGCTTAGTATCCCAAACCCTGGGAGGCATGAGTCAGGGGTTTGCTGCAAGTTCAAAGCCAGCCTGGGCTATATAGAGAGTTCTGGGCTAGCCAGGGCTATACAGGGGTTCTAGTGGCTGAGAGTTTATGGTGGGGAATCTTGCACAAAAAGTGCTCCCACCACCACCACCAGTTGTCTCTCCACGGTGAGCACCCATTCTTCCAGAATCTTTTTTTTTTTTTTGGTTTTTTTTTGAGACAGGGTTTCTTTGTATAGCTCTGGCTGTCCTGGAACTCACTTTGTAGATCAGGCTGGCCTCGAACTCAGAAATCCACCTGCCTCTGCCTCCTGAGTGCTGGGATTAAAGGCGTGCACCACCACACCCGGCTCTTTTGTTGTTGTTTGTTCCAGAATCCTTTTGAGAGGAGGTTTTGCACAATCTCTCAGAGATGGGGTCCAGTGAGGTGGTATTCACTGACTTTGCCTCTGTGTTCCTGCAGCGGAGACCTCACCACTGGTCAGCCATGAAGTTCCACAACCATCCCAACCACTCCACCTACACCGAGGTCGAGCCCTCCGGCCACGAGAAGGAAGGTTTTGTGGAGGCCGAGCAGTGCTGAGAGCATCGGGGGCCAGAGACCTGGGGATGGCCTGAAAGACAAGTCACAGCGAAGAGAAGTGATTTTTTTTCCTGGCCTCTTCGGAGCTGGCCCTCGGCCAGGGAGACAAGACAACAGCTTATGGTGCCAACACTACAGTTCGGTCTGCACACCCCTGATAAAAGGGGCTCATAATACAACTGCGAAGGTTTCTTCAAGGAACACTAACCTCAAGAGTTCCCTGTTTCAATGGGAGAAGGCTTTGTTTGGGGGAGTCTCTCAGTGGTCTGCAGCTATGGTGGAGCCCCTGCCCACTGGAGACAGCCTCCTGTGTTCCTCCTGCTCACTGAAGCCCACACTGGGCCATTGCATTCCAGGTCTATAGACTCAAGTGCTGGTCTTCCTAGCTATTGAGTCAGTGCCCTTGGCTCTAAACTTTGTGGCTTAGAAGCCTGAAAAAGGGGTCCCTTCCATCCAAGAGCGCTTAACCCTGAGATACGCTAACAGAGAGAGAAATAACCATGGGAAACTTGCATTTTGCCTTTGCTTCATTGTTTTTGCAGAGGCCGAGGCCAACATCAGAGCACTGTAGCCTGCAGCTCATTCTGTACCCTGCCCTGCCCTGCCCCTCAGCCTCCACCCTGCAAGCTGGTCTTGCATGGCTGCCAGTAATGAGTGGGGCCCTTACTGTGCCATGTGTCTGGTGCCTGCTTTACTCGTTGACCTGTTCTGTTGTCAATGGCAGTAGTTTCCTTCAAAGAGAGGGACAATTTACCTGGCTCCTATTTTAATTTGGCTGACCAGAGTCAGGTTCTTGTAACCATTAAAAACAATTAGAGTGTGGTGGTACTCGCACTCAGGAGGCAGAGGCAAGCAGAGCTCTGAGATCAAGGGTAGCCTGGTCTACAGAGAGAGCCTGTCTTGAAGAAACAAAACAAATGGGGGGGTAGAGGTTTCTTTGAGACACCCCTGCCTCAGCAAGGGGCTCCAGGTGGATCCCGTTGATGCACAGGGAGGTAGGGCAGAGAAATCTGGTATGGGAGGGAGAGACCTTGACCTGGAAAGCAGCCTCCAGCTCTGCAAAGAGTTTTGGGAACTGGCAGTTGACGTTCCAGCACTCAGCCTGGTTTTAAGGGACTTCTGTCCCTGTGGTGGGCCAGGACTGCTTCTAAAGGACAATGAAAATCTAGAGCTCACCCTTATCCCAAAGAAACATCATCAGCAAATAAATAAGGTGTAGCCCCCCACTCCGTCGCGCCTGTTGTACGTGTTAGGAAGTACCTGGGCCGAAGGCTGAGCTCCAGGGAGTCAGTGGGAGGAGGGAAGGCTGTGTGCAGATACCTGGGCACATCCGATGCAGAAAACTCCAGCCGCTCCACGGTTGACCTGTGAGAGGGAACTGATGACGTGGGCGACGGGAAATATGCTGGTGTCTGCTCTGCTTCATAAGCCAGGGGAGAAAAGGCTGTAAGGATGGGGAGGGAGGGGCCAAGGGGATGGGGAGGGAGGGGCCAAGGGGATGGGGAGGGAGGGGCCATGGGGATGGGGGTGTGGGGATGGGGGTATAAGGACAGGAGCTGTGGGAGGGACTTGAGAAAATGACGGTGGACAGGGTAGAGGGCTCTGCAGACTTCAGAAGACAGCCAAGTCTGTGATTTTTGGCATCCAGCTCTATGGCTGTCTTTGCCAGTGACCAATCAGCACAGCACCCAGGACCTCTGGGGTCTGAGATTGTTTTATAAATAGGTCTCTGCGGCTGTCCAGCAAGGCAAAGCAGTGCCTCCTGTACTATGCACCATCAACCAGACTTCCCACCTCATGGTACATCCAAGATGGCGGCTGCTGGTGCCTTTTCTACTTGGTGCCTGTGAGTATCCTAGGGGAAGTAGGTAGGGGCTCTGTAAAAGTCCATCACACAACAGAAAGCGTTCATCTGTGAAAGTGGATCTACCGGGGAGTTTTCCCTGTTGTTCAAAGTGCTCAGCAGGTTTTAGGGAGGTTGTATTTTGTATCCTTTAAGAGATACCGGAAGAGCCGGGAGTGGTGGCGCACGCCTTTAATCCCAGCACTCGGGAGGCAGAGGCAGGCAGATTTCTGAGTTCGAGGCCAGCCTGGTCTACAAAGTGAGTTCCAGGACAGCCAGGGCTATACAGAGGAACTCTGTCTCAAAAAACAAAAACAAACAAACAAACAAACAAACAAAACCCCAAGAGATGCCCGAAGAAACAGCAAGATGGCCCTGTGGGTAAATGTGTTTGTTGTCAAACCTGAAGGCCTGAGTTGGATCCCTAGGACCAACAAGGTAGAAGGAGAGAACTGACTCTCACAGGCTGTTCTCTGATTTCTGCTCTCGGAATAGCCAAAGAAAATGGGACTATGACCAGTACACAGGCCCTCTGCCTACCCGATTCAGCCACTCCTAGATTTGCAAACTTGTCTCTTGGGGTTTATGATTCTAGAGCAAAAGTCATATGAGCCCACTGTGAACCCCAACACCCAAGAGACCCCCACTCAATGCCATAGATGTTATCCAAGCTTGCCTGGAAATCACTCTCCAGCCATGACCCTGCTACCCAGCCCAGCAGACCCTGGGTCTCTGGATGCATTTGTTAGCCTGGAGCCTGAGGTCAAAGATGTCCTTTGGTCACCATGAAAGGTTCTTTTTGAACCTATGGAAACAGTTTTTAAACTGGTACATCTTGTCAGGCTCACTGAGTCATATGACTCTCCCCCCCACATACACACACACACACACACACGTACACACAAAACACTTTACTGCTAAAACTGTTGAATGAACACTTGGGGGGTAATGGTAGGAGAATCAGGAGTTTGAGGTCATCCTTGGCTACATATCAAGTTTGAGGCCAGTCTGGGCTACATAAATCCCTATCTCAATAAAAAGAATAATGATAATAACAATGTGCCAGATGACGCCAGTGCTATGCTCAGAAGATTGCTGAGTTTGTTGGGACAGTGGCAAAAGCTGCTAGTGAGACACACTTCCAGAAGCAGGGTGTTGTCACCACTTGAGTGGACCCAGGCTGGTGGTGAGCAGGACTCGGAGTCTTCCTGGTCCTGGGGACAGACTCAGACTGGCACGGAGCAGCGCTCTGGGGCTGTGCCCTGACTCCCTGGCCATGAGAACACACAGCAGCTGAATCAATGCCATCAGTTAAAACAGTCTGTCTTTCTCCAAGGAGTTGCCGGAATCTCAATACAGCCAAAAGGACCTAAGTTCTGAGGGGACCCGGCCACCCTGTAACGGATTCCTGTTTCCTGCGTGAATTGCCGAGTTACGAATAAAAATAAGCTCAGACTAGTCTACAGAGCGAGTTCCAGGACAGCCAGGGATACACAGAGAAACCCTGTTTTGAAAAACTCAAGAATAAAATGAAACCGTCTTTTACAGCCTTGGCTTTGTATAAAGCGTGATGCATAGGCCACGGAGCCACACCCTTTGGTCTGAGGCTTGCTCTGAGCGCTTCACTCAGGCCCTGTCCCTGGCTGTGGAGGGACAGCCTCCAGCCACTGCCCCAGCAAGCATCCTTTCCCACTCTCCTTCCAGGCTCCTGGGGCATCCCCGGTGACTGACATTTGTTTGGAAATCTCCAGAAACCAACCTCACGCACTTTTAATCTACTATCGAGAGACACAAAATGAATCTGGGTGAATTGATACTGTCACATTTCTGGATGCTTCACATTCAAACAACTCTGCAGCCTCATGTTTTTATTCCTTTGTGGCCCCCCAAAAAAACACAGGTTCGCAAAACAAACAAAAAATTAACAAGGAAAAAATTAACCTCCTCAGCCAAAACCACAGATGCCAAATTTCAGGTTCCAAACAAGCCGGTTTATAAATAAACATGCTGTGATCGCCAAAGAGGAGCATGCTGGGTAAAGGCAGTGGTGGCTGTTGGAGTCAGAAGGTGGACACTGGAGCCTCAGCACTGTCCCTGAGTAGCTGTGTGACATGAGACAAGTCACAACATCTCTGGGCCTGTTTCCACCTCTATAAAATGGGATGGGCTGATATAGTCGGCCCAAGGAGAAGCCTTAGCAATCACCCTCACAGATCGCACCGCAATTTAGATCAAACTTTTCTCTCCCACCATCTTGACAGGACTACTGAGGTGTTCTAGCTGGTTCAAGACTCTCCTGGCTCTAGTCCTGAAAGCCCTGCTCCCCAGAAGGCTCTTTGACTTTGGTGCTCTCCCACCTCATGGGCTGAAGAGAGAACGTTAGCTTGAGGGCTGTAGTCAGGAGCCTCCTGGTCCACATATGTCCAGGTGTGAACATAGTGTGAGAAGGTACACAGGACCCCGTCCCACCCAGTCCAGACACATTGCGTCAGACATGCATTTGTGCAGCCTTGGGGATTTGTGGGAAGCAATTCTACTTACAGGATCTCAGCCTGTTGGGGAAATGTTTTCCTCATTTTCCAGATGAAGAAACCGAGGGTCCAATGGAGCCTTATCTATTCACCATGTATGCCACGAACCAAACGACCCATCCTAGTGTATGACAGACCGAGGTCTCATCCAAGGTCACACAGCTAGTGAGACAAGACCCAAACCCAGGTCTTCAAACTCTCCAAAACAATTGAAGATTATTCTCCGTGTACCTCAGAACAGCAGAAAAACCACATGGCCACAGTGTAACAGATAACCTCATTGTCACAGAGTAACATGGCTGTCGATTCTGACTGAATGTCCCTGGCTCATGGAGACCCCCCAGTTAGAGGCACAGCCATGACTTCCAGTGGTCACTCTTGGCTCTGCTTTAGATGGAGATGGACTGCGGGAAGAAAGCACCCTAGAGGAGGAAGTCATGATTGCAGCTGCTGAGGACGACCACGATGATGGTGATGATGATGATGACGATGATGACTGTGACAACGAGGATGATATGATGACGACGATGACACTTAAGAATTATTGTTTATTTTATGAGTATGAGTACTCTGCTTGCATGTCATGTATGTCTGTGTGCCGGGTACATGCCGGGTGCCTGCAAAGGCCAGAAGAGTTACAGACTGTTGTCAGCTGCCACACAGGTGCTGGGAACAGAACCCAAGTCCTCTGCTATAGCATCTGCTACAGCAGCCAGTGCTCTGAACCACAGAGCCATCTCTCCAGCCTGCTACTCAGCTTCTGGAAGGAGAGTCCTTACTTGAACTACTAAAATCAAAGAGGAATTCTCTGGAGGGTGGGAATATTTCTTTTCCTGATTGTCATAGGACATTTTTATATCAGGTCCCAAAGGATAGCTAGACATTCCTACTGTTTCCCACAAGACTAAAAGCCCTGGAAATGAGGTGTCTGACAGCAGGCTTGGAGCTGTGAGCAGGCTCTGTGGGTGTGAGGCTCTCGCCACAAGGCCTGATGACTTGAGTGTGATTTCTGGACCCCCTAGGCTGGAAGGAGAAAGCTGATTCTCACACCAATAACCTCCACACGCAGACTGCATCAAGTGCACACACTAAATGGATAAACAACGTGGTTTTTTTTTTTTTTTTTTTTTTTTTTTTTTTTTTTTGTTTTTGGTTTTTCGAGACAGGGTTTCTCTGTATAGCCCTGGCTGTCCTGGAACTCACTTTGTAGACCAGGCTGGCCTCGAACTCAGAAATTCGCCTGCCTCTGCCTCCGAGTGCTGGGATTAAAGGTGTGCGCCACCACGCCCGGCCCAACAACGTGTTTTTTTATTTATTTAAATTTTATCAGCTATTCCCAGATCCTCAGGTTTGACTCTATACTTCCTCCTTCAGTCTGTCCTCTGTAACTACCTGGTGATTTGATGGAGTATCCAACATGGGTGAGAGTCATCCTAAGCTGAGAAACCCCAGAAAACCCTCAAGACAACAGATTTTATTCCTTCAGTGGCCTGCTCTATGATCTGCTCCAATTAGATTATTTTCTATTTTGTTTTTATTTATTTATTTATTTATTTATTTAACTATCTGTTTTTGTTTGGTTGGTTGGTTAGTTGGTTTTTTGACACAGGATTTCTCTGTGTGGTCTTCGTTGTCCTGGAACTCACTCTATAGACCAGGCTTGCCTCAAACTCAGAAATCCATCTGCCTCCTGAGTGCTGGAATTAAAGGCCTGGGCCACTACTGGCTGGCTAGATTCTATTTTTATTTTTCTGAGGTCCTGGGGAAGAAGTCAATGCTTCGACAGCAAGCTACATCTCCAGCCCTAGTCACCATTTTTAATTCACTCATATTATATATTATATATTTATTATATATTATATATTTATTATACATTATATCATATATCCTACATCATATCAATCATATATCATATATTGTATATTATATATAACATATTATATACATATTATAATCAGTCCACCCTAGCCCTCACTTCATTCTCTCAAGGAATATCAGGAAACTCCTCCTCAAGACCCCAGGGCTTTTCCCAAGACCTGTCTCTTCCCTAGGGCTCCACAGCTGCAGACTCCTCTCTCTATTCCTAATTCTCCTCCCCAGAGCCTGCCAGAACTGAAAATCCTGGTTACATTCAGCTTCCTCCCACCCCAGAGCTCCAGGCAACAGAGAAGCCTATTGTTGTGATCATAAAAAGAGAAAGAGCTATAAGATGTATTCTGGCAGGGTGTGGGGGAAGAGGGTACCTCACCCGGCCCATGTAGAGGCATCCCTTACCCCTCAGGGATCAGACACACACTGATATAGGATAGAATAGAGTTTATTAAGGGCATGAGAAGGGGATTTAAGAGAGTAGTAGAGGCAGAGAGAAAGGCAGAGAGAAGAAGAGAGTAGTAGATAAATGGAGGCCAGCCATGACCACGTGGAAAGAGTGGGGAAGGGAATGGGGAGAGAGAGGGCACAAGAAGGAAAGAGGCAAGAGAGAGGCAAGAGAGAGGCAAGAGAGAGAGAGAGAGGAGGGGCCAAGCAGCCCCTTGTATACTAGGCCAAGCCTACATGGCTATTGCCAGGTAACTGTGGGGGTGGAGTTTAGACAGAATACCAACACCTAGCCAACAACCCCCAGCCTGAGGTGTGATAGAAAGACATAGAATTATTGGGGACCTGAGGTGTCTTACTTAGGGTTTCGTTGCTGTGAAGAGACAATATGACCACAGCAAGTCTTTGTTATTTTGTTTTTCGAGACAGGGTTTCTCTGTATAGCTGTGGCTGTCCTGGAACTCACTCTGTAGACCAGGCTGGCCTCGAACTCAGAAGTCCACCTTCCTCTGCCTCCCAAGTGCTGGGATTAAAGGCATGTGCCATCACTGCCTGGCTGACCGCAGCAAGTCTTAAAAAGAGAAACATTTAACTGGGGCTGGCTTACAGATTCAAAGGTTTAGTTTGTTATTGTCATGGTGGGACACATTGGCATGCAGGCAAACATGGTTCTGAAGAAAGAGATGAGAGTTCTACATCTTGATCCAATGCGGCGCGCCTCCCTCAACCAGAAGAAAGTCATGCCACCACCGGGATCTTCTCAGTCAGCTTTATTCTGGAGTACCTTGATAGTAGATTCCCAGGACCCAGGACAGCAGCAGAGCTGCTGCTTTTATACTGTCCCAGGGAAGGGTATGTGTGTGTGTGTGTGTGTGTGTGTGTGTGTGTGTGTGTGTGTGTTGTAGTGGATGCAGATTGGTGCACCAAGCTATACCTCATTTGCATGTGGCCCATTCATTGGTGCCACAAGCCACACTCATTAGCATATTGCCCGTTCGGGAGGGGCTATTGCTTGAGGAGGGCCTGAAGAGAAAGCTGCGCGTGCGCACTAGGCTCTCCTCCCTGGCAGCCTGCCGGTCCCGTGCCATCTTGTAATGGGCCAGAGCTGGATGGCCTTCCCGGAGCCAGACGGCCTTCCCGGAGCTCGGGTGGCTTTTCGCCGCTTCTCAGAGCCGGGGGCGGCTTGTCTGCAGCTTCTCAGAGCCAGGGCGGCACGTCCGAGCTTCTCAGGGCCGAGGTGGCACTTTCTACAATCCAAAGGCAGCAGAAGGAGACTGTGTGCCACACTGGGTATAACTTGGGCATAGGAGACTCCAAAGCCCACTTCCATAGTGACACACTTCCTCCAACACAGCCACAACTCCTAATAGTACCACTCCTGTCAGTGAGTCTATGGGGACCATTCCTGTCTAACCACTACATGAGGAAAAAAAAGACCACCTCATCCTGGCAGTCTGAAGCCTCTCACCAACTGAGAAGCTAGAACCCTAGCATTTGTTGTAAAAGCTGCTGATGGGGTTCATATTCCCTTTATATAGAGATTTTTAGCATTAAAGCAACAGTCTGGGTTCTGAATACATATGGCCTTAGGTAAGGCCTTATTGCTCGCCTCAGACATTGCCTGAGATTCTACAACATAAATGAATAGACGGTTGTCTCGAATTGTGAACCGGGGTTAATGACAGGCAGAAAGTAAATCCTCAAACTCAGAGGAAAGCTTCTAACAGCTTATTTATTCATAAG
The DNA here is from genome assembly GCA_902729485.2 of Mus minutoides. NCBI lineage: Eukaryota > Metazoa > Chordata > Mammalia > Rodentia > Muridae > Mus > Mus minutoides. The sequence continues at coordinate 862,478 of LR753394.1, read as the reverse complement.
CAACAATAAATAAGTGGGGACATGAGACCGCACTCGTGTACACATACACACACACACACACACACACACACACACACACACACACACACTCTCACACTTCACTAACATTCCTGTCTGGCTGGCTTTAGCCTGACTTGAGGGTGGCTGCTGCTGTTTGGATCCGTGGCGGTACTGGCTTTTGTCTTGTCCGGGCAGTGGGCTTCCACTTGGATCAATGCGATGTATCTCAGTTGGGCCCCGGCAGTTGAGGGAGCTGCTTTACCTGACCAGGGTTTTGGTTTTTTTTTTTTTTAAACTAAATTCAGCCAATTACAACTAGGGCATTTCACACATTACTTCATGAGTTATCCTTATCATCCTCACACACACACACACACACACACACACACACACACACACACACACACACTCACACACTCTATGGCTTGGTTTCCATAGTTATCTGGGGCTGTGGGCTCAGTGAGTGTAGCAGCCATGGTAGGCTCAAACAGTGATGGTGGCAGAGAGCTTTACAGCTCTGGGGGGAGGGGGGGGTGTGGGGGGGAATTCCTTCTGGGGCTATGTATTCCTTACAACTGTTAACTTTGTTAACAGAATGAAGAGCCCGCTCAGTGGTAGAGTGGTAGTCTTCTCTCTCCTTTCTCAACCCTGTCAACCCTCTGTTTTTCAAGGGTTTCATGGACAGTTCTTTCACAGAAGCTCAACTTCCACAGCCTCAAGAGTTTTGAGGTTCCACTGTTGGGTGATCCTATGTGGCTAAGCTCTGGGCCCTCTTATCATTGGACGACCCCATGTGGCTAGGCTCTGGCCCTCTGATCATTGGGTGACCCCATGCCGCTAGGCTCTGGCTTTCTAGGAATAGTCTTCTCTTGTCATTGGGACACAGAGCTTACAGACTGGAACCTACCTACCGTTTTCCAGCCTACAGAAGGTTTCTCTTATCCAATCCCCTAACCTTGTGGCTTTACACAAGGGAGACTGAAGCCTGATGAAGAGACTTGCCTAGGACCCCAGAGCATGTAGGAAAGCCCAGAAGGACTGTGACATCAGACTGGGGTGGTGGGAGAGCAAGCACTTTCCTCTGAAGCTACAGAGCCTGACTCCATTCCCAGAAACTCAGTATCTCTGTCTTACTTTTTTTTTTTTTTTTTTTTTTTTTTTGGTTTTTCAAGACAGGGTTTCTCTTTAGCCCTGGCTGTCCTGGAACTCACTTTGTAGACCAGGCTGGCCTCGAACTCAGAAATCCACCTGCCTCTGCCTCCCGAGTGCTGGGATTAAAGGCGTGCGCCACCACGCCCGGCTCTGTCTTACTTTTAATATCAATTTACTGGAGATGATGGGTCCCAGCCACACCAGGCTTCTGGGAGGGTCAAACACCCCCTCAGTGTTTGGAGCCCACCCACCCCATCAAGCACCCTCTTGCTGTTTTTTTTTTTTTTATTATTGTTGTTGTTGTTGTTAATGGCTTAGTACACTCATCCGTTGGCCCAGGATAGAGAAGGGATTTTTTTTTTTTTTTTTTTTTTTTGGTGTTTTCTGCTATGTCTCCCAGAAGGAGGGGTTCTGCTTGGCCGGCTGCCTACCTCTTATAGATACCACCTGCTAATCCAGGGTGAGTGTGAAGTGCCTTTGTGGGCAGCTTGGTGGGAATCTGACTTTAGGGCAAGACAAGGAAGTAAGGTCAGTCAAGACCAGGGAAGTAAGTTTAGGCAGGAATCTTAATCTCAGGGTGGAACAAAAGAAGTAGGCTTTAGGCAAGAATCTGGTTTTGGGCTTGGACAAGAAAGTGGGCTCTGGAAACAACTGACACGGGAGTAATCTGGGACTTTGCTTACTGCCTTTCTAGTTCCTTATTGTACTGCCTGCCCTTAATACTTGCATGTGATTAAAATGGTATAAAAGCAGATTGGGGGAAAAATAAACCTGCCTTCAGTCTCAGAACTGGCTGCAGTTATGCTACAATGTTGTCTAACTGTCTTTTTTCTTTTTAATCCTCACTCCTGCACTGGAGAACCTGTTGACTGACTGAGCGAGCTTGGTCCGCTGAGGAAAGACACCTCCATCCCCCACAGGACAATGATCACTGTTCTGAGGACAGAGGCATTTGAACACTAACTCCCCACAGGTTCCTGCCTTCCTATATGTGTCTTCAAAACATATCTTTAGCACAATGACTTCGAAGGCTGAAGCACGAGAATTGTGAGTTTGAGGCTAACCTGGGCTACACAGGGACAAGAGTGAGCTTCTATATCTGAAAAAATATCTCTGTTTCTGTCTCTGTATCTGGAGGAGATCTCTTCTAACTCTGTTTCTGTTTCTCTGTCTCTCTCTTTCTCTCTCTCTCTCTCTCTCTCTCTCTCTCTCTCACACACACACACACACACACACACACACACACACACACACACATTCTTTGTGGGAAGAAAGAGAGCAGGCAGAGTTCCCAGGATGTCATGTTAATAAGCCAGATAAGGCACCGAACTGATTCTTCTCTTTCAGTCACATTAACCATTACCAATTCCTTTTCGAGACAGATTAATCTGGGGGGTGCCTCCGTGGTAGAGACTGGCCAGGCATTTGAGGCTCTAGGTTTGCGCCTAAGCATCAGTAAATAAACAAAACAAACGTCAGCCCAACACAGCAGCTAAGTGACACTGGGCTTGTGACAGGTCTTCACTGGATAAGGTAAATGAGTGTAGGCCCAACATCTCTTCTCCTTGTCAGAGCAGCTCCGCCCCCACACACCCCCATGGATTTTATAATGAGAAGAAGCAGGCTGGAAAGCCTTCCGGCTCTTTCAAGGTCACAGAAGGAGACACAGTGATGCTTTCTTGCCCTTGGTGTGTTTGGAGGGGCTCAGCCTGAGAGAGGGCAGGGTAAGTAAGGCGTGAGGCCTGGCTGCAGGCTCCTCTTATCCTTAAGTGAATGCAGAAACCAAACTTAGGGCAGTCCCCTGCCAGTTTTCTGGTTCTTGGTCAGAAAATTGAACCTTTGGTCCTCAGCATCCAAATACATGACTCATAGGCAGTGTGCTTCAGAGTGAGGAAGCACAAAACCAAGAAAGACCGAGAGCACCGCAGTGGACAAACCTCTTCTCAGACCAAGAGCAACGCGGTGCACAAACCCTTTCTCAGACCGAGAGCACTGCGGTGGACAAACCCCTTCTCAGACCCCGCCTTCCATCCAGGTTCGTTTCTGGGGAAAATCGAATGCTGTGAAATAGACACAGAGGAGAGTGAAATGGAGAGGATTCTTGTCCTGCCACTAAGATAAGCCACCCAAAGGCTATACCATGCAGGCTCTGTGATGCCAGCCTCAAAAAAAGCATGTCTCCGCAGGACTCCCGAGGTTCGTCCCCCCTCCCGCTTGCCTCTGACAACTAGGAAGACCTGTCCCATGGTTGCATCTATCTTGTCTTCATTGTGCCCAGCTGTTTGGACTTGACAAGTGGTGCAGGTGGGTCTCACCATCTACTTGTCTCCCACACTCTCTTCGGAGCTCATCAGTCTGGCAAAGGCAGCGCCCCAATTCTGCCCCCGCCCCCTCCTTCCCCCACGCTTAATCAAAGGATTCCTCTGTAGAGCTTTATACCTCTCAAAACACTTCCACACACTCAAGTCTTAAAGACAGGGAGAGTGGGAGTGCCCAGGTGCAGATGCCGGAAGGGTGTGGCAGCGAGGGAAGGGCGTGGCCGGGGAGGGTGCGGCCACGGGAAGCCTCCTTGCTGGCCCTCTCCAACTGGATTGCAGGTGTGCTATAGAATTCAGCACAAACACGATCATACTTTCTGTTGATGCTGTTTTGAAAGCACCTCCTCTTTGCAGTGTCTCGTTAATCATCCCAGGTTTCTTTGGAAGTCGGCAGGGTAGGGACTGACTTCCTGCCTTTTTTAAAAATCGTATTTACTTAGTGTACCTGTGGGTACATGTATAGGTGCACATGTGCCACAGTACCTGTGGCATAGGAGAATTTGCAGGAGCCTGCTCTCTCCTTCTACATGTGGGTCACAGGGATTGAACTAAAGTCGTCAGTCGGGATATTCAGCAGGCACTTTTACCCACTGGGCCATCTTGCCTGCCCAGCATCCTACTTTTTAAACTTGCAAGTGCTGAGAGTCAAACAGTGGCCTTGTATGTGCTGTGCTATACAATTAAAAAAGAAGAAGAAGAAAAGAAAGAAAGAAAACATTGCCAAGGGTTGGAGAAATGATTCAGTGGTTAAGAGCACTTAACTCTTCCAGAGGGCCAGAGTTCCGTTCACATCTATCTTGGGACTGTCATAACCTGTGTCTCCAGCTCCAGGGGATCTAATGCCTGATTCTGACCTCTGTGGACATCCACACACATGTAGCATACAGAGGGGGGGGCACATGCTGTCACCCCAGCATTAAGGAGGGAAAGGCAGGAGGAAGAGGAGTTGAAACCTCAGCAACTTACTGAGTTCACCATGGACTACATGAGACTCTGTCTCAAACAAAAACATCAACAGACATTGCAGGGTGTGATGGTACATGCCTGTAATGTGCATAGGAAGTTGAAGCGGGAAAGTCTCCTTGAGTTCCAGGCCAGACTGGACTACAGTGTGAGAGTCTTTTTAAAAAATAACGTAATAAGGCAAGGAAACACTCAGGGGTAAAGGCGCTGGCTACCAAGCCTGATGGCCCGAGTTTGATCCCGGGACTCAGAAGGTGGGAGGAGCGAACCGGTTCTGCAAAGCTGTCTTCTCTCTCCTCATGTGCACCCACACAGCATGTATGTATAGTCATGCATACACAATAAGAATAAATTGGTAAAATAAAAATGATGATTTAAAAAAGACATTCTGTGTAAGGACATCTAGCTAGCTACCTGTGAAGCTGGGACTTGAACCCTGGACCTATCTCGACTTCTGGTTCCTGCTTTTACCCCTGAGATCCCATTAAGGTGGAGGTGAAAGGCACAGGCCGCAAACCTTCACCATGCCAGGTCTTGTTTCTACAGTGTCTCTGGAAGGCAGTGCATTACTTACATACCTCCAGAAATGGGGGGTTCACTACTTCACGAGGCAATATTTCCCACTGTTAATCAACTGTGGGATTAGATTTTTTAGATTATTAGATTTTTTTTTTCCTCCATCAAACGAGGAAAGTCTGTTCATCCTAAGGTGTGTTCCAGAGTTCGGAGGATGTGGCCCACTTGAGCCGGCTCACACTAGTTTCTAGGAAGAGACTCCCTTGGTGGGTTCAGCAGGCTCCACACCACTTCCTCGGTAGGACCCTAATCTACATTCATGCCACCCTCTTCGTGTCCTGCAAACCTGCTTCGGGAACTCTTGCTTGCTTGGTGTGGCTTGGGCCACAGCTGTAGCAAATGCCTGACCTTCCATTCATGGAAAGGCCTCCCACTGCTGAAAGGATAATTATCTGCATGCAGGAACCACAGGTTCCCATCTGGCAGGGGCTGAATGCTGAGTCTTTAGGAAAACAGGAGTGCACGCATGCATGCACACACACACACACACCAGAAAAGGCAAGTTTCTGGCCTGGCTTTGACAATCCCCTCAGCTACTTTTCTGAGGGGTGGGACGGGGTGGGGGAAGAAGCCTGCTTAGGTGGGGTTGGGGGGGAAGGCCTAGAAAGGAGGAGAATCTAGGATGCTGTGAGCTCGCTCTCTGTTCTCTTCTAGCACTTTCTCCTTTGTAAAATGGCAGGGCTACCTTGCCAGCCAGATCCTGAAACTATGCCCAGGTAGATAGAAGCCAGAGTCCCAAGACAGCCTCTGAAACACCAGCTGCCTGCTCATGGGGAAATGTCCAGACAGAAAACAAAAGGTGTCTACCATGGAGACCTTGCTGGAGATTTCACTTCAGCAGTCTGGTGTTCAGGCAGCCCACAAGTGCCGGCACCAATCCTGACATCACAACCCCCCTCCCTTCTCCTCTGCACTCTCCATCAAAGACAATGAAAGAGAGCTGGCCTGTGGCTCTTGACTGTAATTATAGGAATTGAGAACTGTAGGCAAAAGGGTCAGAAGTTCAAGGTCAGCTTCATCAGCCACATGATGAGTTAGAGGCCAACCTGGGCTACATGAGACCCTTCCTCAAAAAAGTCAAACCAAGCAAGCAAATAAAATAAAAAGAGCTGGGATGGAGGTGGTGGCTCACACCCTTACTCCCAGCACTCCCGAGGCAGAGGCAGGCGAATCTGTATGAGTTTGAGGTCAGTACAGTCTACAAAGGGAGTTCTAGGACAGCCAGGGCTACACAGAGAAACCCTGTCTCAAAAGCCAAAACCTACAACAAACAAACAAGCAACCCACAAACAAAACAATTTAAAAAAAAAACATAGCCGGGCGTGGTGGCGCACACCTTTAATCCCAGCACTTGGGAGGCAGAGGCAGGTGGATTTCTGAGTTCGAGGCCAGCCTGGTCTACAGAGTGAGTTCCTGGACAGCCAGGGCTATACAGAGAAACCCTGTCTCGAAAAAACCAAAAAAAAAAAAAAAAAAAAAAAAAAAACATAAAAGGAATGTTTTCCAGAAGTTTTAGCTGGGCACCTCAGTGCCCAAAGTTTACCAGTTGGTTCACTGCACTGCCTCAGCTACTGCAGGCACTGCAGGCCACATAACCAGCCAAAGCGCAGGGTAGCCATTTGCTGGGAATTACAATAGCGATTACCCTGAGGTCAGGATAACCAGTGCCTTTAGGCTCACACAAAGCCACACTAGCGTTACTGTTTGAGTACTAGCTGCCAGGTCTGTGCAAGAGCTCCGTATGCTTGCACCAAAGGCAGAAATTATTCTTATTACCATCTAAACTGGGTTCAGAAGACTTATATCACAAGATCACCAGGATAAAAATAATGGTGGAAAGCCGGGTGTGGTGGCGCACGCCTTTAATCCCAGCACTCAGGAGGCAGAGGCAGGCAGATTTCTGAGTTCGAGGCTAGCCTGGTCTACAAAGTGAGTTCCAGGACAGCCAGGGCTACACAGAGAAACCCTGTCTCAAAAAACCAAAATAATAATAATAATAATAATAATAATAATAATAATAATAATAATAATGGTGGAGTTAGTCTTGTATCCCTTTCTTCCTTTTCTCTTCCTTTTGTCTGTCTATATTCCACCCTGGGTGTGCAAGCACTTGAGTATGTGCATGCACACATGCATGTGAGTGTGTGTGCTCGAGTGTGTGTGCACGCGTGTGTGCAAGTGTGTGTGTATGTGTGTGTGCACGCACAAACAGCCTCAGGGTTGTTCCCAGTGACTTCCACCTTGGCAGATTGGCCTGGACTTTTCTCAAATATTGTAGACGAGGCAGCCAGCAAACTTCCAGGGGCCTGCTGTCCCCACCGTCCGTCCATCTGGCCATCCTTGCGATGACAAGCACAGGGAGCTTCTTCACGTACACTGGCGAAGCTCACTCAGGTCCTCGTGCTTGCCAGGGGAGTGCTTGACCTCATTTTTCCTTTCTGTGGTGCTGGGGATCAAACCAGGGCTGTGAGCATGAGACTGGTTTACCACACTCCCAGACCTCAGAAAGGAGATTTAAATCCAAATCTGTCCTGTTCAAAAATAAATAAATAAATAAATAGATAGATAGATAGATAGATAGATAAAAAATCTGTGCTTGAAAAAAGTAAAATAGAGCTGGGCATGGTGGCACATGCCTTTAATCCCAGCACTGGGGAGGCAGAGGCAGGCGGATTTCTGAGTTCGAGGCCAGCCTGGTCTACAAAGTGAGTTCCAGGACAGCCAGAACTATACAGAGAAACTGTTTCGAAAAACAAAAACAAAACAAAACAAAAACAAAGTAAAATAAAAATTTAGCTTTCTAAAACATAATTTTCTAACATATACAAAGGCCCCAGCAGCTGGTGTGTGAATGAACTTATAGCCATCACCAAGATGATGGCCACCGTGAACAGGGGCTGCTCTTGTCGCAGCTCTATCCTCCCGTCCTCTGTCGGTCGCCATGTTGACACACACACAAGACATCGTGTTATTTCATCTACAGATAGCCCAGTGAGCATCTCCAAAGGATAAGGAGACACTTCAACCTCTCCGAATTATGACCAGACATGAAAGTTTACCGAGCAAAGGCCCTATTCTATTGTTCTTTGAAACAGACGACTGTGCAATTTATGACATCCCAGAGGAACCCCTCCTCATGACGCACAATGTGGTGGCACAGTCAGTGACTGCTGAGTTCAGGAATGGCTGTCTGGCAGCCCTACATCCCACGGCCCTGTCCACCTAGCCGCGTGGAACAGCTGTACTCCCCACATTATCCCCCACGCAATACCAACCCACCCACAGAGGAAGGCGAGGGGATGGCTTCTACGTGGCTCTTTCTGTCTCAGAGGGGATCTCTCACACTGGACGCTGTCTAAGGTGTACGTGGAGTAACACTGACATTGATGGAATGCACCTACTATATGTCAGATGCTGAGCAAGGCAGTTCCATATTCTCCAACACACCTACTATGAGTCAGACACTGACAATGACTGAAAGCACCTACTATATGTCAGATGCTGAGCAAGGCAGTTCCATATTCTCCAACACACCTACTATGAGTCAGACACTGACAATGACTGAAAGCACCTACTATATGTCAGATGCTGAGTTAGGCATTTCCACATGTGCTTGCAACATAGCATGCAGGTTTTTAGATGTTGATTCAATTTTTGTGGTTTTGAGTTTCCATTAGACTAGAAATTTCATCCTACATTTGAAATGCCATGGAAGACAATGAACCACTTTGGGGCTGAAACCTTCAATCAGTGTTTTTAAAAAAAAAAAGTGTGCGTATGGATGTATACATGCGTGCATCTAAACCACTCTGAGAGTCATCCTGGACAGTGTGACTCTTTTAGGCCTAGGATATGACTCCTGCTCTGTCCTGCTCCACCAGTAGAAAGAAAGCATCCCAAATTCAAGTCCACCAATATCATCTTCCACTTCCGTGCTTCAGGGTTTGTAGACAAGGCGGGGTGGGGGGCAGTGGGAAGAGGGAAGGAGGAAGAATAGTTAGAGGTAGGTCTACAAGGCAGGAGGTAACAACTGGCTTGGCAGATGTGGAAACTGAGTCGGGGGGAGCCCAGAGGGATGAGCATCAGTGTGTTGTGGGAAGTAGAAACCAAGATGACGCTAGACAGGTCACCAGGGGACACAAGATATTTCCCAGGACTCTGTGTTCCCTCCACAGGTATGCGCAGATCTTGGTGCCACACACTTGGCTGCCCTCCAGCTCCTGGTGAAGGCCTTTGCCAAGATGGCTGGCTTTGTTCTTATCTATATTCTTTGACAAGCCATCGGTCTGCCCCATTCGGCAGGGCTCTTGTTGCTGGTGAAGACACAGCTGGGCTTGCTGCCCTCTGAGTCTCCAGCAGAAGAAGGCTTGCTCCTCGTGGGTTTTGTGCTGTTGAGAATAAAAGGGCGCCATCCTGTTGGACAGAAGGGTCACATCTTCTGGGGACAGATGGACAATTTGTTAAAACAGCTGTGGGAGCTTGAAGAAGAAAGGTGCAGGGACAGAAACAAGGGTTCTTCAGAGCTCTGGAGGGTGGACTGTGATGGTGGGGGTGAGCTGTGGCAATGGGGATGGGCTGTGGTGGAGGGAGGGTGGGCTGTGGTGGAGGGAGGGTGGGCTGTGGTGGAGTATTGGCTTTAGAGAAGCCAGCTGGGGCACTTTGTGAAGACTTGATCAGGCATGCTGAGGCCTTCCACTACAGAAGGGGACTGGCAGAATTGTCCCAGACCTAAGGAATGCTTTCCAGGCACAGCAGACATCAAGGATTACAGTGGAGGATTAGTGGTGGCCAGGGAAGACAGGCACAACACAGTCCTGGGTATACTCTACTCTAAGTACTTTCTTCTTTCTGGCCCCTTTTGGATAGTGAGCCTTGATATAAGCCCCTTCCTGGCTCTCAGCATCCTGGGAAGAGCCACATAGGGCACTGGTTTCTTATTTTCAAGTGCTCAACCCATATTTTTTGGTGAAGGGCTGTGGAGATGCTTTAGAGAGATACTAAAGCCCTTCTGTGGGACAGTGGGAAGTCAGACAGAGACGCTTTAATGAGAGCACCTGCTTGGCAAGAGACTGGGTACCCAGCAGGAGCAGCAGGAGCATGGGATGGCAAAAGAATGACAGGGACATCAGCAGAAGTATCGGGAGCAGGGGCGGAAGTGGATGCATGGGAAAGAGCAGTGAGACGGTGCTTCTGGATTGGGACAAGGCTGCTAAAAATATCTGCCCAGCAGCTGGACACACTGAACGCCAGCCCCACTAACCTTGTGACCTGGGAAGCTCCTACTTTCATTTCTGTTGTAGTGATAAAAGATTCTGACAACAGTTTAGGGAAGAAGAGGTTTATTCTACTGATAATTGCATTCTATGTTCCATTATTCAGGGAACTCAAGGCAGGAACCAAAAGTATCATATCCACAGTCAATGCAACGAGAGAATAAGCTGGCTGCCATCTCTCTTTATTCTGTCTTATGTAGTTCAGGACCCGCTGCATAGAGAATGATGCCTCCCATAGTGGGCAGGGTCTTTCTACCTCAATTAACAATCAAGACATTTTCCACAGAGGGGCCTATATAGGCCACCCTGATCTAGATAATTCTCCAATAAGATCTCCTCCCAGAGGTGCTAGAGAGATGGTTCAGTGCTTAAGAGCCTATGTTATGTGTTACTTTTGCAGAGGAACCAAGTTTTGTTCCCAGCACCCATGTCTTTTTTTAAAAAGATACATTTAAAAAAAGAGAGAGAGAGATATTCCTTTTGAGAAGAGTCAAGATGTGTCAAGCTGCTAGTAAAAACCAGAGCAGGAGCCATATGCTAGCAGTTGTCTCAGGAGAGAGTGAGACCACCCAGGAGGGCAGAGAGAAGACAAGAGGCTCTGGGTGGAGCCTTGAATCCGCACTGATGAGAAAAGAACAACTGGCTGTTGAGGAAAGAAAAGGAGACTCAGGCAAGTGCAGAGTCAGGGCAGACAGGGAGGAGTGGCTTAGGCCAGCAGATGACCCCAGGATGCCCCAGAAATCCAGTGAGCAAACCTGGTCTACCACCCAGCAGCAAGAGAGTTCTCAGAGGACGCAGCGATTAGGCTGTGGGAGGGCAGGATCCGGATTGTGTTGGTTAACAAAGAAGTGGGTGTGATGGGCCACGGAAGCCAAGGGAAACACTCTGGGAAGGGCTCTGGCAGGATGCAGAGAAGAAAAGAAAGTCCCACTCCAGATGGAGGTGGGGCCGAGGGGAGCCTGTGTACAGACTGGAAGACACAAGAAGGGGTTTGTAAGCAGAAGAGGAGTCCGGAGGCGAATGGCGTTTGATGGTACAGAGCAGGTCACAAGGCAAGAGAGCACACAGTCAGACTAACGATAGCTTAGCACATGCCTAGCTTGGGTCAGAGCCTGGGTTTCCTGCAGAACCTCAACATTAGAGTAAAAGCACGCAGGTCAAAGGAGTGATGCAGTTAGGGAGCATAGCGAGTCCTTATATTAGAGAAGTGGACTGCGAGCTACAAAGCACCATTCTGTTTTATTTCATCTCCTCTTCATAAAGGACTCACTGTTTTCACTAGAAGGCAAGAAAGTTAAATGGGTCATGGACGATCACGAAGCTTATCAAAGCTTGGGACCAAAGAACCAATGAAGAGAAGCTGTGGGTTCGATCCCTAGTTCTGCATAAACTGGGCATGGTGGCTCAAGGCTGTGATCCCAACACTTAAGAGATAGAGGCAAGAAGATGAGAGAAATTCAAAGTTATCCTTGGCTACATATTGAGGGGCCCAGCCTGAGCTACATAAGACCTGTCTCAAAAAGAGAAAGACATATTAGGTACCAAAGACCCAAATCAAGCAGGAAGCAGGCTCTTGCCCTCACAACCTTAAGACCAACATCAGGAGACTAGGCTCCACCCTACCAACAAAATGCTCAGAAGATGGGCAGTTAATAAAAATGTGCCCAAGTTCAGCTGGGGAAAAGGAGAGGATGTGCCAGGCCGAGTTCAAGAGAAGGTGACATTTGACCTGAATCTGGAAAGACCAGAATGAAAAACTTGGCTGACGAGCAAGTGACGTCCCCAACAAATAGAACTCATACACACAAGCCTGAGCTTCTGGGGACTGTGACCAATTCACTGTTCCGGAACACAGGGTAGGTGTGGCTGGGTACAGGATAGCAGTGTGCCAAGATGGGGGTGTAGGAAAATGGCACACTGTCCTGAAGCACTGTAATGTTTTCCCTTGATCAAGCAAGGGAAAAGTATCAGATCTGCACTCTAGGGCAAGAGTGCGGGAGGTCTCCTGGGGACAGGATGGTGAATGAGTGAAATAAGAACTGTGGGAATCCAAGGAGCCAGAGATGGTACAGAGACACTGGCATTTGTAATGCAACAGAGAATGAATATATATGCTCATATATATGGGCATACACTGTGTGTGTGTATGTGTGTGTGTGTGTGTGTGTGTGTGTGTCTGTGTCTGTGTGTCAGTGTGTCATTCATATACACAGTGTGGTGGTTTGAATGAGCAATCCCCATTGTCTCAGGCATTTGAATACGTCTCAGTTGATGGTATAATTTGGGTAGGTCTAGGGGGTGTGGCCTTGCTGTAGGAAGTATGGCGCTGGGGATGGGCATGGAGTCTTCAAAGCCTTGTACCATTCCCAGTTCACTCTGCTCCTGCTTGGGGTTCAAGATGTGAGCCCTAGATTTCCAGATCTAGCTGCCATCCCTCTCCTCTGCTATAATAGACTCAGGAACCGTAAGCCTAAATAGACCCTTGCCTCTATAAGGTGCCCTGGTCATGGTGTTTTATCATAGCACTAGAAAAGTAACTAAGACACATAGATACTCACATATATAAACATACATACATATGTATGTACACACACATATGTATATTATTTATATACATATACACATACACACACATGAAAAAAGCCTCAGAGGCAAGTAAGCTGATGTGGTAGTCCAGTCCTATAATCTTTTTTTGTTTGTTTGTTTTTGTTTTTCGAGACAGGGTTTCTCTGTGTAACCCTGGATGTCCTGAAACTCACTCTGTAGACCATGCTGGCCTCGAACTCAGAAATCCTCCTGCCTCTGCCTCCCAAGTGCTAGGACAGTCCTATAATCTTATCCCTTGTGAGCTGAAGCAAAAAAGATTACACAGAGCTCAGTGCAAGCCCGNGGCAGGCGGGCAGGCGGGCAGGCGGGCAGGCGGGCAGGCGGGCAGGCGGGCAGACAGGCAGACACATAGACAGGCAGACAGCATGATTCCCAGGGCTGGCTGGAACAGAAACAAGATGGGGAAGTGGATATGGCAAGTTGGGAAAAAAATAAGTCCTGGATGCGCGGGTTGGGAAGCCTACCGGTGTCTAGGAGGAAGATACGGGTAAGTCTGTGGATGTGAGGGCCTGGAACTCACGGGTGACGCAGAGCCGCAGGAGCCATTATCATAAGGCAGCCATTGCAGCCACTTGTGGGGTAAAGACAGCAAACACACACACACACACACACACACACACACACACACATACACACACACACACACACACACACACACACACACGATCTGAGCCGCAGTGGCATTATAGAGTAGGTGAAAGAGAAGAGTCTGAGAGGAGGAGGAATGAGAGGAAAAGGAGGAGAAGGAGAGAAAGGAGAAGGAAGCCTTCATAATACACAGAGGCCAGGGTCACAGGGAGAGGTGTTCTTGAGAACTAAATGAGGGGACTCCCACACTCACCTGCTTCCTTTAGAAAGAACAGCTTTCCTAGGAAAGGGGAGAAAGCAATGGGGTCTCTCTCTTCTCCCCTCTCCCCTCTCCCCTCCCCTCTATCCCCCTTCCCTCCCCTCCCCTGCCCCTCCTCCCCTTCCTTCCCTCCTCCGTGCTGGGTTTGCTTGACTCTTGCTGCAATAGCCAGTGCAGTCACAGAAAATAAAGCATGGTATTTAACTAAAGGCAGCGAGTTGGATGCTCCAAACGTTTCCATTGTGAACTTTAAAACTAGGCAGGCTGCACATGGAGACCATCCAATATAATCGCACTGTCCTTAAAAGACGTTCCTTTGATAATAATCATTAAACTGTTCTGTTTACCAAAAATGCTAACAAGGAAAAATAAACAACAGGGCCATTTAGGAGAATTTCAAAATTGAAGTTTAAACCATGAGAGAAAACAAAGAACAAAAAAGAACAAAGAAAGTAACTGCATAAACATTGCAGACCTCGGCTGCTCTTGGGTATTCTTTTCTGACTAACATTACATAATTCTCCATCAGACATTGGTCTCAGATGCTAAAATTCACAATGTATGTGTCATACTTAAGGGACAGAATATTGAAAAGAAAACAACAGAGCTGGGTGATGATGGTGCATGCCTTAAATCCCAGTACTCGGGAGGCAGAAGCAGGTGGATCTCTAAAGTTTGAGGTCAGCCTAGTCTATAGAGTGAGTTCCAGGACAGCCAGGGCTACACAGAGAAACCCTGTCTTGAAAAACAAAAAATAAAAAAACAAACAAAAAAAACAAAAAAGAAAGAGAAAGAGAGAGAGAGAAAGGAAGGAAGGAAGGAAGGAAGGAAGGAAGGAAGAAAGAAAGAAAGAAAGAAAGAAAGAAAGAAAGAAAGAAAGAAAGAAAGAAAATAAAAGAAAGCTTAGGGACTGGACAGAAGGCTCTGTGGTTAAAAGCATGGTTTGCTCTTCCAGAGGACCTGAGTTCAATTCCAGCATCCACACATCAGGCAGCTCACACCCACCTGTAATCCAGCTCCAGGGAATCCAGCAACCTTTCCTGGCCCTTGAGGTGGCACACACTAACACAGATGCACATACATACACATAAAATTTTGAAAAAGCAAATAAACAAACCAAAAAAGACAGCTAGCGAAAGTCTGTAGGAGGTCACAGATGTGAAGGAGCTAAGGGACAGCATTTTAGGAGTTGCCACAGGACTGAACAGTGAACACAGCTGAGACGATGAGTTTTATGCTGTGTGTACTTTCCCACTACAAAAGTGGTTAATATAAAACCGCATCCAACAGTCATCTCCAGGATGGAGGTCGGGGATGCAGCTGGTGATGCAGACTCCCGTGATTCCCAGATGTGCTGGCGTTTGCTCTCTTGGCTGGCCGCTAACTCAGTCATGTTCCGTTTATTGCTGTTCTTTAAAGCTGTTCTTTCTCTAAGACAAGGCTGTGCAGCTCAGGCTGGCCTGGAACCCCTGCCCCATTTCTCAATACCCACTCCCTGCGTGGAATGCAGAGAGTACAGGCAGGCATCACCACGGCCAGCTTTTGAGTACATCTTTTCACGTGTTATTCAATATACCTGCTGTCCTTCTGAGGCTATTTTTGTTTCCTTTTGTGTTTCTGTTGTTTTATTTGTCTGTTTGTTTGCTGTTGAGGCAGGGTCTCACTATGTAGCTTAGGTTGGCCTTGAACTCACAGAGATCCTCCCGCCCCTGCCTCCTGAGTACTGGAGGAAGAGATATATCCCATTAGCCTGTTGCCACTTATTTATTTATCCATCCATCTACCCATCCATACATACATACATACATACATACATACATACATACCATTTATCTAATGTGTGTGTGTGCCTGGCGCCTTAGGAGGTCCAGAGAGCATCAGATCCCTAGCACTGGAGTCACAGACTCACAATGATCTTAGTCCTGCAAAGGTCCTAAGTGAATGCAACAGCCTGAAAATATATTTTCAATGCCACGAGCTGACAGCTCTGTTCATATTAGACCAAGTCTTCCTTATGTGCTCCCCCCCACTAAGGGAGAACTCCCCCCACCCCTGTGCTCTGTTAGAGCCTCTCAAACACTCACTCCCCAGCACCCACATACTAAGCCATTTGCTCCTCTGGCCACATCCAGCCTGATTGCTTCCTCTGGGTTTTTTCCAACGATACATAAAACACAATCACATAAAATAGCCTGCCGTCTGTAACAAGGAAGACATTTCTAGGCTAAGGTACCAGATATCTGTACTCTTATTTTAGAAAGTGAATAAAGTTTGTTATCATGGGACCTCTGAGAGATGCTTGGCTGACCCACATAGTCATAATGGCCCTCAAATCCAAACCTTTGGGCTTTGGTAGGACTTAGTGGAACTCTGACTTGCACTGGCAAAGAAGGCCTTGAGTTCTTTCCCAGCACAAACAAAGCACAAAACCTTTTAGATAACTGTCTTTGCACCCAACAGGATGACAAGACAATACCCAAGACATCAAACAAGCTGAAACAAAGACATTTATTACACTGATTTAAGGACATGTGCAAATATCAAACCCATGCTTCCTGTCTCCAAAACCCAAACAAATAAACAAAAGATAGATAGATGAGTCTCAGGCTAGCTAAGGCTTCCCAGTAAGCCCTTATCTCAAAAACAACTAAAAACTAAAACAAAGCCAGAGGATCTCTCTCCAGAGCAGTTTCCTCCATAAATTGAGGATGCTGTGTATCTGAGTCAGTGCACAGAGGTTTCCAGATTTCTGCCTTTGGATTGCACCCAGTCGGGAGAACCTAATTCTTACACAGCTCTCTCCTGCCACCTGCTGGAAAGGATGCTGCATACCGTTCTGAGCTGTAGTCAATAGCCACACTCCCTCTGATAGTGCGGCTTGTTTACTTAGTGGTTTCAGCCAATTACTGAGAACTATTGTTTTTCTGGGTTTTCCATTTTACACAGCTTCTAGTTTGTAACTCGTTTCAAATGAGTCAGGCCTGAACTTTGCCCATCTGGAAATGAATATTTTAACAGCTTTTCCGAAGCTGGAATATTTTTTTATACTTGCCTGGTGTCTTGCAGCAACTATCCTGCCAAATTGACCCAAAGAATGCGCTTTAATAATTCACAAGAACAGGAGAAAACTGTTTAAATTCGTTGTTGTTGTTGTTGTTGTTTTGACATAGGGTTTCATAATATAGACTAGACTGACCTCACAGCAACTCACAGCAATCCTCTTGTCCCAGTTTCTCAAGCAATGATATTATAGGCAAGCAATACCACACCTATCTTTAAGTTATCGTTGACAGCTTTCTGGAGCTTGGCCTAGTGGTGCAGCCTACTTGAGAAGTGGAGGAAAGAGGGTCGGGAGTTGCAGGCTAGCCTGGGCTACATTGTGAGTCTCAGCCTCCAAAGCAACAAGAATTTCTGAAACGCCCTTGTGCTTCTCTTTCTTTTTTAAAATTGATGTTTCCATTTCCTCAAGAAGCTGGGGCAGGAGAATCTGCAGTTCCAGACCAGCCCGGGCTATGTGGGAAGACTGTCTTAAAAAGAGGAGGGGTCAGTGAAAGAAGGAAGGGAGGAAGGAAAGAAGGAAGGGAGGGAGGGAAGGAGGAAGAAGAGAAAGAAAGAAAGGAAGAAAGGAAGAAAGAAAGAAAGAAAAGAAAAGAAAAGAAAAGAAAAGAAAAGAAAAGAAAAGAAAAGAAAAGAAAAGAAAAGAGAGAGGCAGGCCAGTCTGTCTTCCTGCCATCCCAAGTGTCGTGAAGACTTGTACTCAGTCCACAGCACAGAATGGCCCTTCCCTGCTGTTTCTGTGTCCTCGGGCCATTTGTGTTATCAGTGTTTGGGATTTTGGCCTGTTTAGTAGGAGTAAAATTATATCACATTGTATACATTTTCTGTTGCCTCTCTGTCTCTCTCTGTCTGACTCTGTCTCTGTCTCTCTGTCTGTCTGTCTGTCTGTCTGACTTTGTCTCTCTCTCTCTATGTCTGTGTGTGTGTGTGTGTGTGTGTGTGTGTGTGTTGGGGGATATTTGTTGATGGGATGTTTGCATGCATGTGCATGCCGAACATCTCTTAGGTACAATTGTAACCCGCGAAAGGGAGGTGGAGAGAGGTAGAAATAATAAGCCTCTCTCCGATAGAGTGAGGTAGAAATAATAAACCTCTCTCCGATAGAGTGAGGTAGAAATAATAAGCCTCTCTCCGATAGAGTGAGGTAGAAATAATAAACCTCTCTCCGATAGAGTGACTTGGCCTTCGAATGGGGTTAGGCCAGGCTGTGAGGCTGGTGAGCGTCAGGGACTCAGCTTGCCTTTCCGTAGCTCCTCACACCCCACCCAGCACTAGGCTTTTCCCGGGGATTCTGAGGATCCTAACTGAGACCCTTATGCTTGCAAAACAGGCATAGTTTGAACTGAGTAAGTGCCTTACATTTAAAGTGTCTAGAACATATGCTATAGGTCACTCTTCATGTTTATTTGTCATTGTGCATCTGCTTTAATGAGGTGAGTGGCTGTTCAGGCCTTCTGCTAATTTTTAATTATATGAGTCATTTGTGGGGTTTTGTTTCATTTTGGGGAGAGTGTGTGTGTGTCCCATATGTATATGTATGTATACAAATCTGTGCCCCTGTGCACACACTTGTGGAGGCCACAGGTCAAGGTCAAGGGGCTCTCTCTTGCTGTCCACCTCACTTTCTGAGACAGGACCTCTCTGTGAACCTGGGCTGGCCTGGATGTCCAACTAGCCCCCGGGATCTTTTATTGATGCTGCAAACCCAAATGGAGGATCTTGTGCATTTATAGCAGATGCTTTTCCCTATGAGCCTCTCCCCAGAACCTTGGTTTTGTTTTGTTTTGGGGGGACAATCTTTGGTGGCCTTGTGACCTTGAACTCACTGTGTAAGAGAGTCTGACCTTGGACTCTGGCTGCTCCTGCCTCCAAATGCTGACATTACAGGCAGGTGTCACTGAAGAGACTCTAGACAATCTGAGCATGGCGATCCCTGCTCTGGCAGGCCTTGCCCTGCCCCCAATTCCCTCTGACTTCTAAAAACCATTAGATTACATTCCTAGCCAGCCCCCAAGGTCTGTTCCCTTATTATATATACCACTTGCTTCTCCTGAAGCTAACTACCAAGATCCAGCTATCATGAAGTCCACCAATCAAAATCCCCTTTTATCCACCTAATTAACATGCACAATTATAATTAAACACCTCATCCTAACACAAAATTTACCTTTTTATAAATTGCTGTTTTGGGCTGGCTCAGTGGATACGAGCACTGACTGCTCTTCCAGAGGTCCTGAGTTCAAATCCCAGCAACCACATGGTGGCTCACAACCACCCGTAATGAGATCTGATGCCCTCTTCTGGTATGTCTGAAGACAGCTACACTGTACTTAGATATAATAAATAAATAAATCCAATTTAAAAAAAAAGATAATCATGCCGGGCGTGGTGGCGCACGCCTTTAATCCCAGCACTCGGGAGGCAGAGGCAGGCGAATTTCTGAGTTCAAGGCCAGCCTGGTCTACAAAGTGAGTTCCAGGACAGCCAGGGCTATACAGAGAAACCCTGTCTCGAAAAACCAAAAAAAAAAAAAAAAAAAAAAAAAAAGATAATCATAAACTGCTGTTTTCCTACTGGCCTCATCTGTCTCCTTTCTATCCAGATACAGTCCTCCATAGTCATTGTCTGGCCCTGCCACTATCACTCCCCAACCCACCCTCCATCCCTCACCTCCAACCCCCAACAACCATGCACTTCCCCCTCCCCTGTTCCCTTCCCCTTTCCCCTTGTCCTCTGTCTCCTGTTTGTGTCTATTATTCCCTGTCCTTTGTCCCTCTGCAGCAAATAAACCTCCTTTGTGCTGAGAACTTGGTCCCACCAGAGTGCTAAAATATAAGATGGATAGGTGGAAAGATGGAAGGATGGATAGATGGGTGGATGGACGGACAGACGAATGGACGGACTGCAAATCCAGCTCCTGAATTCCCATTACCTCAGTATCTTGTTTAGCTGTCTGGAATTTGATGTGAAATAGAAAGTTATAAAATCCAAACCCGGTTAGCCGGGTGTGGTGGCGCACGCCTTTAATCCCAGCACTTGGGAGGCAGAGGCAGGTGGATTTCTGAGTTCAAGGCCAGCCTGGTCTACAGAGTGAGTTCCAGGACAGCCAGGGCTACACAGAGAAACCCTGTCTCGAAAAACCAAAAAAAAAAAAAAAAAAATCCAAACCCAATATTTTTCTAAAAATGTATGTTGGGAAGGGATCCAAAGAAAGTAAGTGAAGGCCTTGGGAAAACAGGCAGCACAAAGTGCCCACTCGTGGCTGTTATTTGTCCCCCCCCCCCCGCCTCATGACTCCCCAGACAGCTGTCACTGGCCTGCATGTTTAAATATTTTCATTTATTGCCACTTTTCAGTTTATGATGACGTTCATTTAAAAATATTTCAAAATACTTCCCTGCCCTTCTCTCTCTCTTCCATTTGTGGTAATGTATAACAGAACACAGTTGAAATATTTTTCCTAATAGATAAAACACTGTGGGCTTGGGAGCGAGTTTAGAAAACTTTGACATGAAGCACAGAAAAAGATAAATCTCTCTTAATCTTTTTGTTTGCTTTGATAGAGAAATTTTCTGCTTAGCCCTGGCTGTCCCAAGATTCAGTTTAGACCAGGCTGGCCTTGAGTTCAGAGATCTGCCTCTTCCTCCTGAGTGTTGGGATTATCATCAGATTACAATTATAACGTAGTATGCTCAGTTATAATACTATAATATATATATTATAATACTATATTACTGCCCAGTATAATACTATACTCTAAGGTTCTAAATTCCACAGTCCCTGGTTCTACACACTCTTATATGTTTACATTTTGGTTGCTGTTGTTACATGACCTTATTGACTATGATGGTGCTACATATTGCTAAATCCACTGTAAACTGAAAATATAAGTTTAGGACTGGAGAGACGGCTCAGTGCTTTGGAGCACTGGCTGCTCTTTCCAAAACCCTAGGTTCAATTCCCAGCACACACAGAGCAAACCACAGCTGTCTTTAATTCCAAGGGATCTAACACCTTCTTCGGCCTGTGTGGGTCCCAGGCATGCACGTGGTACACAGGCAAACATGCAGTCAAAACACCTATACGCATAAAAATAAATTAAATTGAAGGAAAATAGAAGTTCAGCCTTTGACTTCAAGGGCTGGGTGATGGCTCAGTGTGTAAAATGCTTGCCATGCAAACCGAGGCCGTGAGCTGGGTCTCACTACACCTGGGTGTATGGTATAGAAAAAGACCAATAGGTACAGGACACACTAAGTTCTCAGCACCAAGATTTACTGCCTCAGAGGGGCAAAGGCCAGGGAGTAAGAGACAAAGACAGGAGACAGAGGATGAGGGAGAAGAGGAAGGGAACAGGGAGAGGGGGGAGGGGTATTTGCCAGGGAGCCAAAGGATTGCCTATGGGTAGGGGGGACAGAGGTGGCCCATAGGCAAATGGCAGTTTATAAAGAAGGGGAAGACACACACACACACACACACACACACACACACACACACACACATTAGGGCGAGTTGCCTAATTTTGATTGGATATGTTAATTAAGGTAGGCAAAAGAAGGATTTTGATTGTTGGACTTTACTACTTGGATAGTTGAACTTTGGTAATCAGCCTCAGCAGGACAAAGTAGCCAAATAAGGGGGGCAGACCTTGGCTAGCTTTAAGAATGTAATCTAATCCCAGCACTTGGGAGGCAGAGGCAGGCAGATTTCTGAGTTCGAGGCCAGCCTGGTCTACAGAGTGAGTTCCAGGACAGCCAGGGCTACACAGAGAAACCCTGTCTCAAAAAAACCAAAAAAAAAAAAAAAAAAAAAAAAAGAATGTAATGTAAGCTGGGAGTAGTGTGAATGCCTTTAGTTCCTGCACATGTGAGGCAGAGGGAGGGGAATCTCTGAGTTCAAGGCCAGCCTGGTCTACAAATCAAGTTTCAGGACAGCCAAGACACAGAACACAGGGAAGCCCTGTCGAAGGAGGAGAAGGAGAAGGAGAAGGAGAAGGAGAAGGAGAAGGAGAAGGAGAAGGAGAAGGAGAAGGAGAAGGAGAAAAGGAGAAGGAGAAGGAGAAGGAGAAGGAGAAGGAGAAGAAGAAGAAGAAGAAGAAGAAGAAGAAGAAGAAGAAGAAGAAGAAGAAGAAGAAAAATGTAACATAATTAATGGTTTTTAGCAAGGCAGAGGAAGTCGGGGAAGAGCAAGTCCTGCCAGAGTCATGCTTAGCATACTAGAGCACTCTTAGCATGCACTTGGAATCTCAGTGCTGAAGAGGCAGGGTTAACAGGATCTCTGGGGATCACTGGCCAGCCTAACCTATAGGTGAATTACTGGGCAGAGGGAGACTGTGTCACAAACAATATGGATGGCCCCTGAAGAATGACACCTAAGGATAAGTACGCACATGGATGCACACAATGTCCAGTAATCCAGCATCCCCAGACAGCATCAGAATCCTACATAGCTCACTGGCCCAGGGAGGGGGAAAATCAAATATCAAAACAATATGGTTTTTCTTGAGTGCCTGCTATTTTCATGCATCTTAAAGTTAAATAACCCAAAATGGCAGGCTAGCGAGGTAACAGGCTTTGGCATTCTACCTAGGCCTTAAGAGACCAGCTGCCTGGTTGAAGCAGAAATCAGTCAAGCTCCCTAAAAGAGGCTTGGATCAGCTGCGGGGCCTGGAGAGGATGCTCTCCAACCCATTGAGCTAGCTGCCTGCAGACTGTGCAGTGAGCTCCAGGTACCTGGCTTTGTGAGCTGTCACCTGTGCTGGGGTGGGCTTTAGTGATGAAGTTGTCTTTGAGCTATTTCTTTTTTTGTTTGTTTGTTTTGTTTTTCGAGACACTGTTTCTCTGTGTAGCTCTGGCTGTCCTGGAACTCACTCTGTAGACCAGGCTGGCCTCAAACTCAGAAATCCGCCTGCCTCTACCTCCCAAGTGCTGGGATTAAAGGCGTGCGCCACCACTCCATGGTTCATCCAGCTGGACTTGGGTGGTATCTGTACTTTGGTTTGTCATGGGTTCCCTATCTGGGATGAATGACAAATGTGTTTATGCTCTGCAGGAAAAGTTTTGTCACACAGCAGAAACACATGGAATTTTATATTAATTTTTTTTCGAAAAGCTACTATATTTTCTGTATCAATTGGACCTTTTTATACTCCCCAAAATAATTTAAAGAACTCAGATTTCTCCTCATTCCAGTCAGGCTTTTGTTTGATTGTTGTTACTGTTTTTGGTATGTATTTTGTGTGTGTGTGTGTGTGTGTGTGTGTGTGTGTGTGTGTTTATAAACATGTTGCTAAGGACTGAACCCAGAGCCTCTCACATGCTAGTCAAGAGCTCTACTGCCAAACCACTCCTTTTCTTCTCTTTTGTAATAGTAGGCATCAAATAATACTTTCAAAATGTTTATTTAAGCCGGGCATGGTGGCGCAGGCCTTTAATCCCAGCACTCGGGAGACAGAGGAAGGTGGATTTCTGAGTTCGAGGCCAGGCTGGTCTACAGAGTGAGTTCCAGGACAGCCAGGGCTATACAAAGAAACCTTGTCTCGAAAAAGCAAAAAAAAAAAAAAAAAAAAAAAAAAAAAAAAAAAAAAAAAAAAAAAAAAAAAAAAAAAAAAAAAAAAAAAAAAAAAAAAAAAAAAAAAAAACCCAAAAAAAACAAATCAAAATGTTTATTTAATTCTCATGTTTGTATGTAAGTGCAGACACAGGTGAATGCCAAGTGACATTACACATGTGCTGTGGTCAGAGACTGAATTCTAGCAGGAGTAACTTCTCTGCTAGTATCTGGGTTCTAGGGACCAAACTTGGCTATAGAAAGAAAATCTTGTGTATTGTATGGATGCATCACCTGGCAATTAAAAAAACAAACAAACAAAAAACTATGCTCCATAGGAAAGGGTAGAGTAGAAGGTGGGACATCCAGGAGGCAGAAAGAATTCTGGGATAGAGCAAGGAGAGATTTGTCCAGGGAAGATTTGAGGAGTCGGACATATGGTACTTGAGCACAGGTAATCGACTACGTGGCAGAATATAGATTAGAACAAATGGGTTAATTTAAGTTACCATCTAGGGCTGGGGAGATGGCCCAAAGTTTAACTTACCATCTACTAAGAGAAGGCCTAGCTATATGGCCAAGGTATTTGTAAGTAAATTTCGAGTTTCAGTCTTAATTCTGGAAGTGTGGGGCTGGGGGTAAGACCCAGACCCTAACGTCTACATTTGTATTCAGAGAGTACAAAGCCAGTCATGAGGCTCAAGAACCTGTCACACACACAGACACACACACACACCACACAGACACACACACACAGATACACACAAACACACACACACCACACAGATACACACCACATAGACACACACACACACACACACACACACACAGAAAGAAGCCAGTCAATGGTGGCATACACTTTTAATCCCTGCACTTGGAGGCAGAGGCAGTCAGATCTCTTGAGTTTGAGGCCAGCCTGATCTACAGATCCAATTCCACCAGGACTATGAAGAAAAACCCTATCTCAAAAAACAAAAACAGGTAAGAAAAAGATAAAAGAAACAATTAAAAGGAACATGCAGTATCTATCACACTGCCCTCTTACCATTATTTAAACAGAAAACATTTGAAACAAAAATTTTAACTTACTTTGTGTGTACAGGTGTTTTGCCTGCTTGTGTGTCTGTGTACCATGCTGTGCATGTGGAGACTAGGGACAACCTTAGCATTCTTCTTATGACATAACCCACCTTTTGAGAAGGGCTGGGGTGGGTTGGAGAGGGTCTCTCACTGGCCAGGAACTTTTGATAACCAGCAATCGAGCTCCAGTGATCTGCCTTTCTCTGCCTCCACATACATGCACATGCTACATGCCAGCTTTCTTACGCGGATTCTCTGGATCTGAGAGCCTTGTGTTTGAGAGCACTTTACTAACTAAGGGAGAGGTTCTCAACCTTCCTTATGCTGTGACCCTCTAATAAAAGTCCTCATGTTTTGCTGACCCCTGACCATAAAGTTATTTTGTTGCTATCTGTCTTAATTAGGGTTTTATTGCTGTAAAAGACAATATGATCAAGGTAACTATTATAAAGGCAAACATTACTTGGGACTGGGTTACAGTTTCAGAGAGAGGTTCAGTCCATTATCATCATGGTGGGAAGCATGATAGCATGCAGGTAGACACCGAGCTAGAGGAGGCAAGAGTTCTACATCTTGATCTGAAGGCAGCCAGGAGGAAGATCTGGAATTCCTTACTGGCTGGAGCTTGAGCATAGGAGACCTCAAAGCCCTCCTACACAGTGATGCACTTCCTCCACAGTAAAGCCACACCTTCTAATAGAGCCACTCTATAAGACCAAGCATTGAAACACATGAATCCATGGGAGCCAAACCTATTCAAACCACTACACTACCTCATAACTATAATTCTGATAGTTCCGAATCATAATGTAAATATCTGGTATGTGACCCCCAAAGGTGTAGTGACCCACAGGTTGAGAACTGCTGTTTAAGGCATCTTCCCAGCTCCTTATGGGAATCTGTAAAGGAAGATTTTCATGGGAAAACCTTTATGCTGGTTGTTTGGTTGTTAATGCTGGTGACTGAACTCAGAGCTTCACATAACTAAACACACGCGGTTTAGGCACCAAGCTACCCTCCTGGCTCCTCTACAGTTTTAATCAAGCAAAGATGCGATGTCCCCACCTCTCAAGTATCTGCATTATGCAGTATGAAACAGCTGTTCTTGAATAATTTATCCTGACGCTGGAATTTAGCACAAAGGAATACTCTTGTCACACAACAGTAGCCAAGAGTGAAGAGGGGGATGGATATTCAAGATATCAATAATTGATACTTATTTCATTAAATAAAACAATTGCAGCAAATCTTCCTAGATAGGACATGGTAGAAAGTCAACTTCATTTGGATTCTTGAAAGATTCTGAGTCATGACTTAAACACAATCAACACCACCTCGGTCCTCAGGAGGACTGCTTGCATTTGGCAGGCTACCAGTGTTGTGTGTCAAAACTGAGAAGAATTGTACTCATATAAATATAATGAATAAATCTTTAAAAAAAAAAAAACAAACCAAACAAACTAGGAAGAAAAAAAACACACACTCTATTCACCCCAGATGGGGACCCCACAACAGACCAAAGTATGGATAGCACCAGAGGCCAGCTTGGCGAACCAATGAGCTTTATTTATTAGGGTTACTTACAGGAGCAGAAATGACTCGAGACAGCTGTATCACCAAAACAGTCCAACCCTGGAGACAGCTCACAAACACCGGGAACCGAAGCACACTGCACAGCCTGCAGGTAGCTCAACTGGTTGGAGAGTGTCCTTTCCAGGAGCCTCAGTTGGTCTGAACCTCTTCCAGAAAGCTATGCTGGTTTCTGCTGCCTCTAGACAGCTGGTGTGGTCTCAGAGTGTGGTCTTTGTGGCTTGGCTTTTCTGAGAAGGATTCTTAGCTTTTCTTGTTTTCTCTGGCAGGGTAGGGCAGGGCCTAGTGAATCTGATCAGTTTCAGGGACTTCCCCTGAAGCTATTTTGAGTTGCTTCCCTTCCTGGTTAAGAACCTTCCTGCAGGATAGAATTTCTGTTGTTGTTGTTGTTGTTGTTTGGTTGGTTGGTTGGTTGGTTGGTTTTGGTTTTTCGAGGCAGGGTTTCTCTGTGTAGCCCTGGCTGTCCTGGAACTCACTTTGTAGACCAGGCTGGCCTCGAACTCAGAAATCCGCCTGCCTCTGCCTCTCGAGTGCTGGGATTAAAGGCATGCGCCACCATGCCCGGCTGTTGTTTGTTTTTTTGAGACAGTTTTTCTCTTTATAGCCCTGACTGTCCTGGGACTCACTCTGTAGACCAAGCTGGCCTCAAACTCAGAAATCCGCCTGCCTCTGCCTCCCAAGTACTGGGATTAAAGGCATGTGCCACTACTACCTGGCATAAAATAATTTAAAAAAAAAACAACTTGATGTTAGCCGGGCATACTGGCCTCAAACTTCATGCTGTAAACATTCTAAACATGCAGAAGCTGGGTCAGAGGTTAAGAGTGCTTATGGCAGCCGGTCGTGGTGGCACACGCCTTTAATTCCAGCACTCAGGAGGCAGAGGCAGGTGGATTTCTGAGTTCGAGGCCAGCCTGGTATACAAAGTGAGTTCCAGGACAGCCAGGGCCACACAGAGAAACCCTGTCTTGAAGAAAAAAAAACAAAAACAACCGGGCATGGTGGTGCACACCTTTAATCTCAGCACTGGGGAGACAGAGGCAGGTGGATTTCTGAGTTCGAGGCCAGGCTGGTCTACAGAGTGAGTTCCAGGACAGCCAGGGCTATACAGAGAAACCCTGTTTCAAAAAAAAAGCAAAAACAAAAACAGAGTGCTCACTGCAATCTGGTTCAGTTCCCAGCATCCATATGGTAACTCACAACTGTCTGTAACTCCACTTCCAGGTAACTGGACACATTCTTCTGGCCTCTGCACGCACTAGGTACGCATGTGGCACATACATAGATGCAGACAAAACAGCCATACACATAAACTAAGATAAAAATAATTTTTTAATATTTTTTTAAATACAAAAGCTAATAGAGTAACATAGAAGCTGAGGACACTTTTTTTCACATTTTTTTATTAGAGATTTTCTTCATTTACATTTCAAGTGCTATCCCATAAGTCCCCTATACCCTCCCCTGCCCTGCTCCCCTACCCACCCACTCCAACTACACTTTTTAAAAGATTTATTTATTGTTACATGTAAGTGCACTGTAGGTGTCTTCAGACACACCAGAAGAGGGCATCAGATCTCATTACAGATGGTTGTGAGCCACCATGTAGTTGCTGGGAATTGAACTCAGGACTTTCAGAAGAGCACTCAGTACTATTAACCGCTGAGACATTTCTCCAGGCCAAGATGCTGACATTCTTAAAAAGCTTTTCAGTTAACTACTGAGCTGGGAACCTCTCTTCCAGAAACAACAGCCTTGAGCCAGGCGTGGTGGCGCACGCCTTTAATCCCAGCACTTGGGAGGCAGAGGCAGGCAGATTTCTGAGTTCGAGGCCAGCCTGGTCTACAAAGTGAGTTCCAGGACAGCCAGAGCTATACAGAGAAACCCTATCTCGTAAAACCAAAAAAAAAAAAAAAGGGGGGGGCTTCTTTTTTGAGGTGGGGGGGTGGGAGGTGGGGGGGCTGGGTTTGAACCAGATTCTTTTTTTTTTTTTTTTTTTTGGTTTTTCGAGACAGGGTTTCTCTGTGTAGCCCTGGCTGTCCTGGAACTCACTCTGTAGACCAGCCTGGCCTCGAACTCAGAAATCCACCTGCCTCTGCCTTCCGAGTGCTGAGATTAAAGGTGTGCGCCACCACGCCCGGCTAAGTAATCTCCTTTTAAACGTAAAATAAATAAAATCTTTTTTAAAAACCTGAGTGTAAAAAAACGAAGTGGAGCGTATGACTCCTTCGAGTTTGGGATCTCCATTTACAGCCTCCCCACTTGCCCTACCATGAGAGCTCCCGTTTCTCCCGTTCAGCAACTTGGTGTCTAAAATGGAGGTAGCTTCCAGGACAGCCAAGGCTACACAGAGAAGCCCTGTCTCGAAAAACCAAAAAATAAAATAAAATAAAATAAAATAAAATAAAATAAAATAAAATAAAATAAAATAAAATAAAATAAAATAAAATAAAATAAAATAAAATAAAATAAAGTGGAGGTAGCACGGGCTTTAAGGGCCTCACTCGGAATATTCCAGAACAGGAGGGCACCATGGGAGCCTCTGCCTAGTATTCATGAAGGGGCGTGGCCTCCTTTGGGGCGTTTCCTGAGAAGGTTCTGGGTATTCTTAAGGGAAAGACCGAAGAGCCGAGGCTTCTTTCTATTCGTGAGGGGGTGGGGCCTCCTCCTCCCGCGCGGGGGCTCCTGGGAGTGCTCCGAGCGATTCAAGAGAGGAGGCAAAAGAGCCGAGGCTCCCGGCGTCCTTTACTGAGAGGGTGAGAGGCTCCGCCCGCAGGGGTTCCTGAGAGTTCTCTGAATATTCATGATGGGAGGGGCAGAGGAGGCGAAGTTGTTCGAAATTCATGAGGGGGTGGGGCTTCCTCCCGCTGGGGCTCCTGGGAGAATTCTAAAATCTACTTGAGGCGACGGGGGCGCCCGAGAGCTGAGATCACAGCTCCGGGGCGGGGCGGAGGGAGCGGAGCAGGATCCGCCCCCGTTAGATGGCGGGAAAAGCCTGAGGAGATTTTTTTTTTAAATTAATGTATTAATTTTTTTATTTTTATTTTTAAGTATTGTGAAATCTGAGGATGGTGGGACGAGACGACTAAATCCCACTTTCCTGTGACACTGTAGCCGGAAAAACTGTCGAAAGCTGTGGTAACAAGTGTTTTTATCTTCCCCAGTACTTCCCGGTAGAAATAATTGCGTGGTTTTGACCACGTCCTATTTGATCTTTATGCGGGCCAGTTTCTGCTCCGGTTCCCTAGGGGACCTCTTTGGAGGTGTTAGGGGCTGACCAAGGAACGTTAAGACCAAGGCCGGTGACTTGCTGGGGTTTTTTTCCCCTCCGGAAGTGGGTGTGGGGACAGGCACGAGGTCGGCGCCCTAGACCCGCCCCCTTCTCGGTGTGCGGGCGGCGGCGGTGCCACCTGTCACCCGGCTCCTCGGAGGCTGAGGCGGGAGGCTGGAGAGTTCCACGCCCGCCGGGGATCCACCAGGGGAAAACTGTTTCCCATTGTCACAGGGCTTGTGGCTTCGTACCTTGAGGTTAAGGGGGAAGCAGGAAGAGTTTGGTAGATGTAGTGACTATTTTCCAAAAAAATCCTGCGCTCCTCCACCCCTAAAATAGGTCTGAGGGAGGAAAGGGAGACTTAAAATTGTTTTGGTTTGGGTTTCTGTTGATGTTGGGGTTTTGTTTTCTTTTGTTTTGGTGGCTTTTTGTTTGTTTGTTTGTTTGTTTCCACGACAGTGTTTCTTTGTGAAACCACCCCAGCTGTTGTGGGTCTTGCACTGTTAGACTCCCGCAGATCAGGCTGGCCTCGAACTCAAGAGATCAGCCCGCCTTTGTCTCCCTTGTGCTGGGACTAAAGGTGTTCGCCAGTTGAGATTAAGTTTTGAAATAACTGGGATAAGTTTTTTTGTTTTGTTTTGTTTTGTTTTTCGAGACAGGGTTTCTCTGTTTAGCCCTGGCTGTCCTGGAACTCACTTTGTAGACCAGGCTGGCCTCGAACTCAGAAATCTGCCTGCCTCTGCCTCCTGAGTGCTGGGATTAAAGGCGTGTACCACCATGCCCGGCCCTCTCAATGATTTAAGTGAAAAATTATACCTACATGTATGTCTATACTCTTAGTAGGTTATAAAGACCCCTGGGAGGAGGTTGTTTAAAAGTCCCACAAACCCCACCCTAGTCTGACTAGGATGGAAGTTTCTGGAAGAGGCAAATTTATGTTTTATTATATAGTAAAAATACTTGAAAATTCTGTGGTAAGCAGGGCAGCGGTGTTGCACGCTTAATCTCAGCACGTGGGAGGCAGAGGCAGGTGGATCTGTGTGAGTTCGAGGCCAGCCACTACTGAGTAAGTCCCAGGACAGCCAGCATTATTACACAGAGAAAACAAGCAAGCTAGCAAGAAAGAAAATTAAAAACAACCTTTTTAATTAAGTCAATCAATTCTTCCACTTG
This sequence comes from Mus minutoides, assembly GCA_902729485.2. Classification (NCBI taxonomy): domain Eukaryota; kingdom Metazoa; phylum Chordata; class Mammalia; order Rodentia; family Muridae; genus Mus; species Mus minutoides. Next base: position 832,022 of record LR753394.1, on the reverse strand, counting down.
GAATTACATGTGGATACTAGAATACATATTCTTGTAGAAATACGTGTATTGGCATAGAATTAAATTGTAACAAGATTACAAAATAGTATGAATCCTTACTTTTTTGTCGAAAATAAATACATAAATACAATTTTCACAGTAATATAAACACCAAAATGCATGAATGAATTTAGGTTTGTTTCACTTAGCTATGTTTTATAAAAAATAAACATATTGTGTAAATGTAGTCATTTTTACTAATCTGAAATTTCACTGAAATCTGAAGTAAAGCACAACTCTAGCCATTTTGTTTGTTTGTTTGGTTTTTTAAACAGGATTTCTCTGGGTAGTCCTAGGTGTCCTGGAAATAGTTTTGTAGACCAGGCTAGCCTCAGACCCAGAGATCTGCCTTCCTCTGCCTCCCACTACCACCCTGCTTCACAATTATTATTTTTTTGTTTGTTTGTTTTTCGAGACAGGGTTTCTCTGTGTAGCACAGGCTGTCCTGGAACTCATTTTGTAGACCAGGCTGGCCTCGAACTCAGAAATCCACCTGCCTCTGCCTCCCGAGTGCTGGGATTAAAGGTGTGCGCCACCACGCCCGGCCACAATTCTTTTAATGAAGGTTCAGATTATGTTTTTAACTGAGAAGTTTGTATGTTTTCAAATGTGTAACAATTTTGACTTGATGTAAACTAAGATGTAACATTACAAGATAGGTAAGTATCAATGTGGTTTTTAAGCTACTTTGTATAGAAAAGAAACCACTATTTTTCTCAGCTACATTGTAACTCTTTGATGGGCTGTCTTAGTGTCGCCTCCCATTCCTTCAGAGACCTTAGATTGGAGTTCCAAACAAAATGTACAGTTTTCTACCTAGAAGAGCAGACTAATATAAAGTCACTGGGTGATGCTTACTTTGCTTTTAAAGTGTTATTGTTTAGTATAAGCAAATAATCAGTGATTTTAATATCATTTAACAAATTCCTTTTAGGAAATAACTGTAAAATCAAGCCCTATAAGCCCTTCCTAAGACTTATCTGTAACTGTTATTAACAAAAACTGGGAAGGAAGTTAGGATCCGGACTGTGTGGCAACGGAGCCCTTATTGGCCTGTCATTAATGTATATAATCTTTTTTTTTTTTGTTTGTTTGTTTGTTTTACGAGACAGGGTTTCTCTGTGTAGCCCTGGCTGTCCTAGAACTCACTCTGTAGACCAGGGTGGCCTCGAACTCAGAAATCAGCCTGCCTCTGCCTCCTGAGTGCTGGGATTAAAGGCGTGCGCCACCACACCCGGCAGAAATTGTATTATTCACCTCTTATTTGACAGTATAAATTTAATTTTAAGTGAGATGCAGTGGTAATACACCTTTAATCCCAGTACTTGGAAGACTGAAGCAGGACCCACATAGTTAAGCTCTTTTCCCAAATCTCCTACAAAAAGAATTTGATATGAATAGAAATTTCCAAAGCTTCAATGTCATTGCTTATTATTCAGCACACAACTAGTAATAGTACTATAACCAGTTTTAATCTATTATATTCAGGTGGTACATTTAAATCTATTAGATTAGATTAGGTGGTACAATTAAATTGCTCTCTAAAATTAAAATGTTTGTTTTTCTTTGTTTTTACTGTTTGGGTGTTTTGTTTTGTTTTGTTTTGTGGTTTTGTTTTGTTTTGTGGTTTTTCGGTGGCTTTTTTTTTTTTTTTTTTTTTGAGACAGGGTTTCTCTGTGTAGCCCTGGCTGTCCTGGAACTCACTCTGTAGACCAGGCTAAGCTTCAAACTCAGAAATCTGCCTGCCTCTGCCTCCCAACCCCTGCCCTGCTGTTTTTACTTAGTTTGTAACAGAAGCCTATCTATATCTAGTTGGGGGTTTTTTGTTGTTTTTTTGTTTTTTTTTNAAAAAAAAAAAAAAAAAAATTTAGGCCGGGCGTGGTGGCGTACACCTTTGATCCCAGCACTTGGAAGGCAGAGGCAGGCGGATTTCTGAGTTCGAGGCCAGCCTGGTCTACAAAGTGAGTTCCAGGACAGCCAGGGCTACACAGAGAACCCTGTCTCGAAAAACCAAAAAAAAAAAAAATGTTTTTTAATTCTTACAAATATTTAAAGCCATGTTCATACTCTGATTTTCTTAGTCTATAAAAATTGTAGCCAGGCATCGTGGCACACGCCTTTAATCCCAGCACTTGGGAGGCAGAGGCAGGTGGATTTCTGAGTTCGAGGCCAGCATGGTCTACAGAGTGAGTTCCAGGACAGCAAGAGCTATACAGAGAAACCCCAGGACTGTGATTAAACCCCAAGGACTCAAGGGTATTCAGCATATTTTATGCTGTAATAGCTTTTTTTTTTCCTCTTTTCTCCCCCACTATGTTCCTCATCCTTACAAAAATTCATATTGGACAGTGAATTCAGGTTGCGAAAGGATTTATTTTTGCAGTAGTCTATTAGTTTGCCCACAATTTAAACTGTATTGAATCTTCTATGTTTTTCCTATTTTGATTTTTTTCTTTTCTTAGAATATATTTCATGCAATTACATGTTTGATTTCTTTTTGGTTTGTTAGATTTTCACACAGGGTCTCAATAACCCTGCCTGGCTGTGAATTTATAATCCTTTGCCCCCAACTCTGGGATTTGCTTCCACACCTAATTTTAAATGTTTTAATCTCTTACTAAAAGTCTTATTCTAAGAATGGATAGGATGCCAAAAGGTGTTGAGGATTTAAAAGTTTTTCAGATGATGCTGAGATGGATAAAGAGATTCTATTGATGGGTGTGCCATAATTGGACATTATAGTAAATATTTTGTAGTGTAGAAAGACAGGTGTTATCCATCAAAATGTACACCATGGGCTGGGGCTATATCTCACTTGGTAGAGTGCTTTCTGCCATGCTCTAGGCCCTGGACTTGATGAGAAAAACAAGATGGGAAAAAAGAACAGAAAATGTGACTCTTAATTTTAAAAGAAACAACTTCATTGCCTTAATTTTCTTTCTTTGTACCTTGTGCTTTATTTTCCTAACCAGGATAAATTCATGGGATAAGAGAAGATGGCGTCTAGAGTAAATAACAGTTTCACTTTGATACCCAAGCAAAAATGTAGACGTTCTAATCATCACTCCAGCTATTTTTGCAACACCCTTAATTCAGATCCTGAACTCTTATCTACACTTGGAAATTTTAAAGTCTTACCATTGGAAATATTACACATAATTTTAAGATACTTGTCAGGTGAGGTTTGGGACCTAAAAGTAGGTTATATAAGATATTAGACTATTATAATTTTCCCCAAGTATTATCTTGTTCTCTTTATTTTGTCTATGTTAATACCATTCTGGGATATTAATAACATTTATATTGAGTTTCTTTTTTTTTCTTTAAAGATTTATTCATTTATATGAATACACTGTAGCTGTCTTCAACCCACCAAAAGAACGCATCAGATCCCATCACAGATGGTTGTGAGCCACCATGTAGTTGCTAGGAATTGAATTCAGGACCTCTGGAAGAGCAGTCAGTGCCCTTAACCACTGCGCCACCTCTCCAGTCCCCTTAAGTTTATTTTCTTTTTTTTTTTTTTCTTCTTCTTCGAGACAGGGTTTCTCTGTATCGCCCTGGCTGTCCTGGAACTCACTTTGTAGACCAGGCTGGCCTCGAACTCAAAAATCTGTCTGCCTCTGCCTCCCGAGTGCTGGGATTAAAGGTGTGTGCCACCACGCCCACCTTGAGTTTATTTTCTAAGGGTCCACTAATGGCTTCTCTTTTAGCTAAAATTAAATGTAAAATTCTATTTACTTTTCCTCTTCCTCTGTCTCTTTCCTCTCTCTGTCTCTTTATTCAACAGAAACATTTATTTAGTAGACTATAAGAGGCAGCAGGCTTGGCAACTCCATGAGCACTGCCCACCATAATGTTCAAATTTTGTAAAGATACTGTAGGCTGGATTCAGCTCATACCTGAAGTTCAGCACCAAGGAGCTAAGGCAAGATTACAAATATCAGGCCAGCTTGGGCTACATTACAAGATCTTATTTAAAAAACAAAACAAACCTTGTATAGTGGCACACACCTTTAATCCAGCACTTGGGAGGTAGAAGCAGGTGGAGTCCTGCTGAGTCCTATGCAAGCATAGTATACAGAGTGAGTTCAAGGATTTCCAGGGCTACACAGAGAAAACAAAAACCAAAAAGTTACCAAAATCCCAAAAAATACTACCACCTCTAAATTATCTGAACAGTAATAAAATGGTAGCTTATTATTTTGCAATACTTATTATGCAATATTTTGCAATATTAGTTTTTAATTATTAAGAACTAGATTTAAAATTATTAATATTTTTTAGAGCAGTGGACATGTTTATCATTTTTGGTTTTTTGAAACAGGCTCTCTCTTATAGCCCAGGATGTCCTGGAACTTACTCTACAGCTCAGACTGCTTTCAAATACCTGGCAATTTGCCTCCTCAGCATCCCAAGTGCTGTCACTAGGTTTATTATTAAGTTAGTTTACAAGTTAATATACTGTATGAATCATGATGCTTTCTTTTGAGTAATTTGTATTATTGTGAGTTAACATAAGTTGATAAAATTTGATAACAGTGATTTAAATAATTTGCACTCATCTATATATACATTTATTTCTTTTTGATAGTGAAAGATATTGGCATGTTAAGTATGGTGTCCAAAACAGTCAGCCAGCACATAATTAATTATATCTCAACCTCATCTGGAAGTAGGAGACTTTTACTACAGAACTTTCATGACCTTGATCTGCCTGGCACAAAAGAAGAGACTGCTCTACTGGAGCACTACAGAGCTCTAGGTAATTTATGAAATGCACACTGTAATAAAGTATTGATAGCCATATTTTATTATATAATTATCTAAAGCTAGTGGCTTATAGACTGTTTCCTGGAAATTTTCCTTTTTTCTATAATATTTTTATTTTCAGTGTAAAGACCTTAACAGTATTCCTACATATTTTAAAGATGAAAGCTGAACAAGGTGGCTCACATTTGTAATTCTAGCATTTGAAAAAACCAAAACCAGAGAATCACACTTTGAACCTAGCCTGCACCCCATAGTGAGTTCCTGAGTTCCAGGTCAGCCTGAAGAAAGGCATGAGACTCTTCTCAAAACACCTTTTAGGCGGGGCATGGTGGTGCACTTGGGAGGCAGAGGCAGACAGATTTCTGAGTTCGAGTTCCAGGCCAGCCTGGTCTATAGAGTGAATTCCAGGTCAGCCAGGCAATACAGAGAAACCCTGTCTTGAAAAACCAAAACAAACCAAAACAAAAACAAACAAACACCTTTATAGGACTGAGAAGGCAGCTCAGTAGGTTGAGTGTTGCCTAGCAACAAATTGCTGTGTTTCATCCCTAGCAGCCCATAAACTGGGTGTTTGTGACACTTGCCAGTTGTCCCAGTACTTAGGAAGTGAAGGCAGGAGGATTACAAGTTCACAGTCATAGTGGCCATAAACACCATCTTGAAACCTTGTCTGGGGGAAGGGGCAGATACCTAGCCCTAACTAGTTAAATTATCTTTAATGTAAAGTACCTGTCCTAATGAGTACACAAAGATGCAGTGTTTAGCTAGTCTAGCAGCTTAGGGAACTAATGTCTTTTCTCTGTTTTGCCTCTGTTCCTTGTGACTTCGAGGGGTTTTGGTTGTTAGGTGTTTTTTTGTATTGGTTTGGTTTGGTTTGGTTTGGGGGTTTTGTTTTGTTTGTGTTTTGTTTGTGTTTTTTTGAGACAGGGTTTCTCTGTTTGTTGCTTGGCTGTCTTGAAACTCATTCTCTAGACCAGACTGGCCTTGAATTCACAAAGATCTGCCTGCCTCTGTCTCCTGAGTGCTAGAATTAAAAGCATGCATCACCATATCCAGCTAAATTTTATTCTGTACTTAAATTCCTTTTCAGGCATAATCTAGTTCTTAAATATATACATTTAAGCATACTATAGGAAAATCATTATTCTCTTATCAGAATCTGTGATTTCCTTTTCTTTTTCTTTCTTTTTTTTTTTTTTGAGACAGGGTTTCTCTGTGTGACCCTGGCTGTCCCGGAACTCACTTTGTAGATCAGGCTGGCCTCGAACTCAGAAATCCACCTGCCTCTGCCTCCCGAGTGCTGGGATTAAAGGTGTGCACCACCAACGCCCAGCTTGTGATTTTCTTTTTTTTTTTTTAATTAATTAATTAATTTATTTATTTATTTATTATATGTAAGTACACTGTAGCTGTCCTCAGATACTCCAGAAGAAGGCATCAGATTTCGTTACCGGTGGTTGTAAGCCACCATGTGGTTGCTGGGATTTGAACTCTGGACCTTCAGAAGAGCAGTCGGCACTCTTAACCACTGAGCCATCTCTCCAGCCCGTGATTTTCTTTTTTAAGTACTCTATACATTTACTAACAAATTATTATGCTGTAACTAAGTTGACTTTATCAAAGGAAATGCTATATCATTTTTCTTACCTTTTTTAAAAAAATTTTTTTATTTATATGAATACACTATAGCTGTCTCATAGGGCTGGAGAGATGGCTCAGCAGTTAAGAGCAATGACTGCTCTCCCAGAGTACCTGAGTTCAATTCCCAGCAAACACAAGATGGCTCACAACTATCTGAAATGCCTAGCATTAAAAAAGCAAATATGTAAATTCTTCAATAACAGCTTGTAGTATAGGCCTGTAATAACAGCTAATTGGGAGGCTAAGGTAAGAGGATTGTGAATTCAAGGCCAGCCTTTGCTGTAGAGTTCAAAGCCAACCTGAGCAATTTAGAGAGACTCTGTGGCAGTAGATGTCCTAGCATTCATGACATAAAAACCTAGGTTTAGCCAAGCAGTGGTGGTGCACGCCTTTAATCCCAGCACTCAGGAGGCAGAGGCAGGCAGATTTCTGAGTTCAAGGCCAGCCTGGTCTACAAAGTGAATTCTAGGACAGCCAGGGCTATACAGAGAAACCCTGTCTCGAACCCCCCCCCCCAAAAAAAAAGAAAAGAAAAGAAAAGGGAAAGAGAAAAGAAGAAAGAAAATAGTATAGGGCTGGAGAGTCTTGACTCTTCTTCTGGAGGACTGTGTTCAGTTCCCAGCATCTATGTGGTTACTTATAGCCCTCTGTAACACCAGTTCTAGGAGATTCAACACCTCTACTGATTGCCTCAGATACGTATCGTGCAGGGAAAACATATAGATGGATAGATAAATAAATAAATGTCTTTAATTTTGTATTTTGGTTTGTTTGGTTTTTGAGACAGAGTCTTACTGTGTGCCCTGGCTGTCTTGAAATTCACTCTGTAGACCAGACTGGTCTTGAACTCAGAGATTCACCTCCCTCTGCCTTCCAGGTCCTGAGATTAAAGTTGTGCACCACTAATACCTGACTTATAATTTTTTTTAAAGTCTGAATACAGTGTTGTTTGTTTCAGTATTTATAAGTAATTTGGTAAAGCCTATAACTGAATCTAGTAAGTATTTGATTATTGTCTTTTGGGTTTGCGCTAAAAGATTTTTTTTTTTTTTTTTTGGTTTTGGTTTTGCGAGACAGGGTTTCTCTGTATAGCCCTGGCTGTCCTGGAACTCACTTCGTAGACCAGCCTGGCCTTGAACTCAGAAATCCACCTGCCTCTGCCTCCTGAGTGCTGGGAATTTTTTTTTTCTGATCAATTCTCCACTGCTTATCAAACCTAATTATATTGTCTGTGAATAGAGCCCAGTGGCTGAGCACTTGCCTAGGTTATGGCCCAAGCTTGTTAATCACAGCACTGGAGAAATGAAGGGAGTAGAATGAGAAGTTCAAGGCCATCTCAGTTACATAGTGAGTCTGAGGGCAGCCTGCACTACAATCTCAAACATATAAATAAGGCCCTGGGTTCCATCCTCAATTCCACATTGAAAACAACAACAAAAAATGATAATTATTGCCGGGCGTGGTGGCGCACGCCTTTAATCCCAGCACTCGGGAGGCAGAGGCAGGCGGATTTCTGAGTTCGAGGCCAGCCTGGTCTACAAAGTGAGTGCCAGAACAGCCAGGGCTATACAGAGAAACCCTGTCTTGAAAAAAAAATGATAATTATATGGGTAATTCAATTTAAAAACTTGATCTTAACACCAAATCTTCAATACAGGTTTGATTGTATATTAGCTTTAATTTTCTTTCTTTTTTTTTTTTTAAGATTTATTATTATATCTAAGTACACAGTAGCTGTCTTCAGGTGCACCAGAAGAGGGCAACAGATCTTATTACAGATGGTTGTGAGCCACTATGTGGTTGCTGGGATTTGAACTCAGGACCTTCGGAAGAGCAGTTAGTGCTTTTAACCGCTGAGCTATATCTCCAGCCCTAGCTTTAATTTTCTAATCAGTGTTTTGTAGACACCTGTTTTATAGTTGGTTCTTTTGGTAAACATTTGACATACTCAGTGTTTCCCCATACTTTCATCCCCATCTGATATGTTCCTGTTTTTAGATATTAAAATAACATTTTTCAAAATCTTAACTTTGAACATTATAAATTTTAATTTGCATTTTCTGCTGAATAGAGCAGCAGATGGCCAATGTACAAAGAATGCTGTATCTTACACTATTTTACTTCAAGAACTTAAAAGAAGCTGGTCTCTTTTAAGAAAAAGAGTACTTGTGTTTAGAAAAACAGGCAGCCAAATGCAAGGGTTTTATTGTAAACTGGAAACTCTTAAAAATAAGAGATTTGCAGTAGAAAAGGCAACCAGTATGCAGTTGTATCTTGCAGTCCCAGCTATGATATAACATGAGACACGATGCCAAGACATGGAAGAAAAAGAACTCAGACTAAAGCCAAACACTGAGAATAACTCCCTATATGCAAAAATAAGGAGGCTTCATGTTTAAAATCCAATTCTGGTCATGTGTTACCCAAACATAGAAAATTCTAAAAATAAACTTGGTTCATATAGATTTTTCAGGATTATATAATCACTTTATTATGTAAGGGCTAAATGTAGAGAAGTGGTGATTATATTATATAAAGAATAAAAACTGGAGAAAGTGATATTCAAGTATATCTTTCCCTACCATATATATCATTTTCAGTTGAATACCTTTGTCCTTACAGGATTGTTAATAATGTATTGCCATTTTAAGAAGACATAATACTTAGGGGAAATAAGTCATACATTATAGGTCACTGTCACTATAGTTCAAAGAACATTTTACTGAAAAATTGGGAAGTTTTTTTTCTTTCAATGTCATGATACAGAATCCTACACAGTTTTAATATACTAGCCCTATAAAGTATCTCTGAGGGGCTGGAGGGATGGTTCAGTGGTTAGTAGCACTAATTGCTCTTGCAGAAGACTGGAGTTTGTATCCTAGCATGCACATAGTGGTTCACAACTATCAGTAACTCCAGTTCCAGGTGATCTAAAACCTTGTGTACATGACACACGCTGGCAAAACACTTACACACATAAAGGTTTAATAAACCTAATGTTTAATGTGTAATCCCAGGACCCAGAGGCAAGGGCAGACAGATTGTTATGAGAAGAAGGCTAACCTGGTCTGCATAGCTAGTTCAAGTACAAGCAAGGCTACATACAGAAACCCTGTCTCAAAAAGAAAAAAAAAGTTTAGCTGGGCGTGGTGGCACACGCCTTTAATCCCAGCACTCAGGAGGCAGAGGCAGGCAGATTTCTGAGTTCGAGACCAGCCTGGTCTACAGAGTGAGCTCCAGGCCAGCCAGTGCTACACAGAAACCCCCCCCCCAAAAAAACCAAAACCAAAACAAACAAACAAAAACATAAAAATATTCCTTTTAGTTTTGTTTTTTGAGACAGAACCTCTGTATATCCCTGTGTCTTGTTTTGTTTTGTTTTGTTTTTTTGTTTTTCGAGACAGGGTTTCTCTGTGTATCCCTGGCTGTCCTAGAATTCACTTTGTAGACCAGGCTGGCCTCGAACTCAGAAATCCGCCTGCCTCTGCCTCCCGAGTGCTGGGTTTAAAGGCATGCGCCACCACGCCCGGCACATATTTAATTTTTAAGGAATGTTGTACTATGCTATTGATAAGTTTAGCTTTCATTGTCACTTTTTTCTTATGTCTCTTTCCTTTCTCAGGTCTACTATTTAAAAGATGCACCTTGCTGCTTCCCACCAAGGAAAGACTGAAGTACATTCATAAGATACTCTCAGAAGTAAGGTCACACGCCAGAATTAGTTCACAATCTCAATATCCAGCAAAGATAACTTTTCACTGTCATATGTTCTTTATAAGCCTATCTTTTCAAATTTATGTATGTGTGAATAGTTTGCCTGTGTGTGTACATATGTATCATGTGTGCCCAGTGACCATGGAAGATAAAGGAAGGCATCCCTGAAACTGGATCTGCAGGCAGTTGTGAGCCACTATGTGGATTCTGGAAGTCAAACCTGGATCCTCTGCAAGAATAGTGCAGGCTGGTGAGATGGCTGGTGAGATGGCTCAGCGGGTAAGAGCACCTGACTACTCTTCTGAAGGTGATGAGTTCAAATCCCAGCAGCCACATGGTGGCTTACAACCACCCATAGTGAGATCTGACGCCCTCCTCTGGTGCATCTGAAGTCAGCTATAGTGTACTTATGGGACTGAGCAAGCGGGGCAGACCAGAGCAAGCAGGGTTGACTGGAACGAGGAAAAAAAAAAAGAATAGCAAATGCTCTTAACTACTGCTGAGTCATTTCTCCAACACACCAAACCTATCTTTTTTTTTTTCCTTTCGAGACAGGGTATTTCTGTATAGTCCTGGCTGTCCTGGAACTCACTCTGTAGACCAGGCTGGCCTCGAACTCAGAAATCCGCCTGCCTCTGCCTCCCAAGTGCTGGGATTAAAAGCATGTGCCACCATGCCCAGCTCAAACCTGTCTTTTAAACACAGGATTTATTTTATTTTTCAAATGTGTGTATGTTTTTGTTTGTGGGTGCCCATTGAAACCAAAAGAAGATGTCAGATCCTCTGAAGTTGTAGGTGGTTGTGAACCACCTGATGTGGGTACTGGGGTCCAGCTCATATTCCCTGAAAAAATAGCAGGTTCTTTTAACCACTAAACTATATCTCTCTAACTCCTAAACATACACACACACACACACACACACACACACACACACACACACATATATATATATATATATATATATATATATAGAGAGAGAGAGAGAGAGAGAGAGAGAGAGAGAGAGAGACAGTGCTTCTCTGTGTAGCCTTGGCTGTCTGTCTTGGAACAAGCTCTGGACTGGGATGGCTTCAGATCCACTTGTGTCTGCCTCCTAAATGGTGGGATTAAAGGCTGTTCCACCACTGCCCCCCTCCCTAAATCTATAACTAATGAGATTTCATGAATTAGCACCAATAATTGACCAATGATGAGCTAACACTTCACCAATAACTTAGAGATTACATAACATGATATAATATAGTATAGTTATCTCTTTTGTCCACAATTTCAGTTATCCACAACCAACTTCTATGAAACTATGAGAAATGTTAGAAAGACTTCATGACTGTTACACTGAGCACCATAAGTGGTTGTACAGTATATTTTATACCACACAAGAACAATAAAGCTGAGCCGGGCGTGGTGGCGCATGCCTTTAATTCCAGCACTGGGGAGGCAGAGGCAGGCGGATTTCTGAGTTCGAGGCCAGCCTGGTCTACAAAGTGAGTTCCAGGACAGCCAAGGCTACACAGAGAAAAACCAAAAAAACCAACAACAACAACAACAAAAAAAACAATAAAGCTATGAGTAGTTTGTGATATTTATTTGTGTCTGTGTCAGGATGTATATGCCATGATGCACATGTGGAGGTCAGAGTATGGCAGTCATCATTTTCTTCACATAGTTCCAGGATTGAATTCAGGTCTTCAGGCTTATGAGACAAGCGCTTTATCTTCTGAGCCATCATCTTATTCACAGCTGCCAAAGTTGTTTAAAGCGGTGGGTGACTTAGGGGCTGAGGCTGTAGCTCAGTTGGTAGGTAGATAATTTGCTCAGTCTGGTTTGATCCCTAGCACTTCTTACCCAGGGCAGCAGCACACGTCTGCAATCAAGAGGCAGAGGCGTGAGGATCAGAAAATCAGAGTCATCTCTCCTATGGAACCAGTTCAAGGCTGGACTTTATCTCAAAGAATAAAACAAAGTGGTCCTATGAGCCACGGGGAACCTAGCTGAAGACTCAGAAAGGGGCAGCTTTTCCTCTTCTGCTTCTTTCTCCCAGAACCTCATATACTTTTCCCAATACCTTGGGCTTCCTTTGTAGTTCTCTAAAGCCTCCCTCCCTCCTCCATTTAGTTGCTTGTCTGCATGTAGCTGACCACCTTGCCAGCTTAAATGCCTTTTCTCTCCTCCATCCTCCTCAGCAGCTAAGATTTATAGCTTGCCTCCCCTGGGTGCTTTTCTTTTAAACTCTAGTAAAATAAAATTAAAAAAAATCAAAAGACCATCACCACTACAACAACAAACCTAATGCTTTAGGTATTTTATTAAAATGAAATAATTTCTAAATGTTAAAATATTTTATGTAAGCCGGGCGTGGTGGCGCACGCCTTTAATCCCAGCACTCCGGAGGCAGAGGCAGGTCGATTTCTGGGTTCGAGGCCAGCCTGGTCTACAAAGTGAGTTCCAGGACAGCCAGGGCTACACAGAGAAACCCTGTCTTGAAAAATCAAAAAAAAATTTTTTTATGTAAATGTACAAAACAGTAGAGAATTGGGATTTTTGTTTTTTACTATTCTGGAAATGGAACCTCAAGCTTCTTGTATGCTATATGACAATAACTGAGTTATATCTTCAGGTTGAAAATTGTGTGTGTGTGTGTGTGTGTGTGTGTGTGTGTGTGTAATGTACATGTCTGGAAAGTGCTAAAGTCAAATAAAGTCAGAAGTCATAGCTCCCCTGGAACTGGAAAATCAGTTCCTGTGGATGTTTGTGAGTCACCATGGGGGTTCTGGTAACTGAGCACAGGTTCTCTATAAAAGTAGCAAGTGCTCTAAGCTGCTGAGCCACCTATCCAACCCCTTTCCTTTATATTTTTTATTGTTTGGGTAGGGGAGGTTTTAGTGTTAGTGGTTTTTTTGTTTGTTTGTTTGTTTTTGAGGTAGGGTTTTAGTATGTAGCCTTGGGTAGCCTGGAACTCACTATGTAGACAAGGCTAGCATCTTGAGTGATGGAATTAAAGGTGTGTGTAATTACACTTGGCTCTGCCTTATGTTTTGGAAACATCTCTTGTTGAACCTGGAGCTCCAGCTTCCTGTTTCAGGTAGTCTAGCTGAACTGAGAGCCCTGGAGATCCACATGTCTCTTTCCAAAACCATCCCATACTCAGTTGTTTTTACATAGATGCTGGGCATTCTGCTTGCCTCTGTCTCCCAAGAACTGGAGTTAAATGTGGTATGTGTTAAAGGTGCTGTCTGTGCCACCGCCTTTTGTTTTGTTTTGGGGTTGTTTTTTTGTTTTTTGTTTTTGTTTTTGTTTTCGAGACAGGGTTTCTCTGTGTATCCCTGGCTGTCCTGGAACTCACTTTGTAGACCAGGCTGGCCTCGAACTCAGAAATCCGCCTGCCTCTGCCTCCCGAGTGCTGGGATTAAAGGCGTGCGCCACCATGCCCGGCTGTTTGTTTGGTTTTTTTTTTTTTTTTTGAGACTGGCTGTCCTTGAACTCGCTCTGTATATAAAGCTGGCCTCTAGCTCACAAAGATCTGACTACCTCTTCCTCTCAATTTTGAAGATTAAAGGCAAGTACCACCATGCCTGGCTATAAAAGATTTATCTTATGTATGTGGATGTTTTATCTCTCTGTGTACCACATTTGGTCATTGGATCCCATGGGATGGTTGTGAGCCATCAATTGGGTGCTGGGAACTGAACTCAGGACCTCTGAAAGAGCAGCCAGTGCTTTTAACTGCAGGGCCATCCCTCTAGCTCAGAGTTTTTTCTTTAATGAGAGTTACACTCTGTTTCAAGATGTGTCCAGTAGCCAGGCATGGTAGTGCATGCCATTAATCTCAGCAGAGGGTGATATAGGCAGGTGAATCTCTGAAGTCCTGTGTCAAGAGGCAGCTGTGTGTGATTTCTCCAGTAAACCTGAGTGTCAAATTATTTGTTGTATATGTCTTCTAACAGTTGCTCTCTTTACAGGTATCCTGCTTTAAATTCAATGGCTGCTCAGCTCCTTTGCAGTGTTTAGGATTATCATGTTACGGCATGTTTTTACAGGTACATTATTTAATGAAGGAATGAAAGGAATGACTTTGAACTGTTAACAAATAGAGCATTGGAATCCCTGTGTGAGTTATAGAATGTATAATAATCTTAAAGCAAAGTAACAGTGTTACACTTTGTTAAGGGTCTGTTTGGTTTTGTAACGGGTGAGAAATGCCTAGCATTTATTTACTCTACACAAGTGTACTAAAACTTTTTTTGCTTTTCGTGACCTGGGAATTGAACCTAGGTCTTTAGGGATACCAGGTAAGCACTCTAACACTAACACTACACTGCAACCCAAACCCATGGCCAGTTTAAGAGACTAAAAGTGGGGGGCAGGGCGTGGTGGCACACGCCTTTAATCCCAGCACTCAGGAGGCAGAGGCAGGCGGATTTCTGAGTTCGAGGCCAGCCTGGTCTACAAAGTGAGTTCCAGGACAGCCAGGGCTATACAGAGAAACCCTGTCTCCAAAAAACAAAAAAAAAAAAAAAAAAAAAAAAAAAGAGAGAGACTAAAGGTGGTATATATGTACATGTGTTTGTAATTTTTTTGTTTGTTTATTTGCTTTCTTTTTGTTTTGTTTTGTTTTGTTTTGTTTTGTTTTTCAAGACAGGGTTTCTCTGTGTAGCCCTGGCTGTCCTGGAACTTATTCTGTAGACCATGCTGGCCTCTAACTCAGAAATCCGCTTGCCTCTGCCTCCCGAGTGCTGGGATTAAAGGTGTGCGTCACCACGCCGGTGTAACAACTCATTTGCTTTTTTGAGTCACTGTGTAGTCACTTTTTTTGAGTCACTGGTTGTCTTGGAACTCATTTTGTAAACCAAGATGACTTTGAACTCAGAGATTTGCTGCTCCTGTGTCCTAAGTGATGAGATTAAAGGCATTCACCACTACATCTAACTGTTTTATGAACATTTTTAATTTAAATTTGTGGACCAGTTTTTTGAAATGTGACTTTAGAAATCAATTTATTATTTCAAAACCTTCACTAATATCTTACAGGTAAAATGATAAACAAACAAAAATGAAATGTGTCATTTGTTAAACCTTGTACTGTGTGGCAGACACTGTCCTAAATTGTCTACATGAATTACCTAATTTAAAATTTATGACCACCGTGCCAGGCGTGGTGGCACACGCCTTTAATCCCAGCACTTGGGAGGCAGAGGCAGGTGGATTTCTGAGTTCGAGGCCAGGTCTACAGAGTGAGTTCCAGGACAGCCAGGGCTATACAGAGAAACCCTGTCTCAAAAACAAAAACAAAACAAGCAAAAAAAATTTATCACCACCTTAGGCGCTTAGCACCTCAGGACTCCACCTGAGAGTCCTATGCTGTATCCCGGCTGCCAGGCGTCTGCTCCCACGCACCCGGATTCTAGGACTTCCCACTATCACTCTCCATGATAGACTTTTACTCTTTCTTATTTGTTTTGTACTTTCTATCTTTGGATTAAGTATTAAAATATGGATTCATGTATAATTCAAAAGGAACAAAAGATATAAAGTAAAAAGCCTCCCTCCCAGGCCTATCTCCTATCTACCAATTTCCTTTCACCAGAAATAATCACTGCTTAGCAATTTTCCCCATTCTAGAAGGAATAATGTTAAATTGTAGGGTGCTGGGATTAAAGATTGTTTGTTTGTTTGTTTGTTTGTTTGTTTGTTTTGGCTTTTCTAGACAGGGTTTCTCAGTGTAGTCCTGGCTATCCTGGAACTTGCTCTTTAGATCAAGTTGGCCTCATACTCAGAGATCACCTACCTCTCTGCCTTCCAAGTGCTGGGCACAACCATCACTCACCTGATTTTTTTTTTAATGTGTGGGTCTGGAGAGATGTCTCAGCAGTTAGAGGGACTGGCTGCTCTTCCAGAGGACCCAGGTTCAATTTCCAGCATGCTTATGCTGGCTCACAACCATCCCAACTCCAGTTGTAGGACGCCTTTCAGCTCTCTTCTGACCTCTGTGGGTACCATGCACACACATGGTTCACATGCATGTATTATTTGAATGTATGTATGTATAAATATCAGAGGGACAACTTAGGAAGCCAGTGTTCCTTTTGCCTGTGGCTTAGGTTTACCCCTTTACCTGCTGAGCAGTCTCACTGTCCCAGAAGATTATTTTTTTAAACCACTAAAACCCAGTTAAATATTTTAAGGATTTATGTGTGGGGCCAAGAATGGTGGCACACACCTTTAATCCCAGTGCTCTGGAGGCAGAGGTCAGTCTCTTTGAGTTAGAGGCTACACTGGTCCTACCTAGTAACTTCTGAAGACCAACCAAGGTTACATAGTAAGACCTTGTCTCATTTCTTTTTTTTTAAAAAAGATTTATTTATTTATTTATTTATTATATGTAAGTACACTGTAGCTGTCTTCAGACACTCCAGAAGAGGGCATCAGATTTTGTTACGGATGGTTGTGAGCCACCATGTGATTGCTGGGATTTGAACTCAGAACCTTCAGAAGACCAGCCCCCTTGTCTCATTTCTTAAAAACAACAAGTCATAATCAAATACAGTTATTATAGGGCTAGAGAGATGTTTCAGAGGTTAAGATCACTGACTGATCTTTCAGAGGTCCTGAGTTCAATTCCCAGCAACTACAACATCTGTAATGGGGGGATCTGATGCCCTCTTCTGGTGTGTTTGAAAGACAGTGTAATCACATTCAAAAAATAATAAATCTTTAAAAAAATACAGTTATCATGTTAAAATGGGAACATTATCATTTGTAAACTATCAAAATGACAGGTATAGAGTCTTAGAATTTCTTCTGTAAAACTAAGCTACAGAGGCTGAAAACATGGTGCAGGAAGTAAGAGCACTTGCTGTGTAAGACTACATTCACATCCCCAACCCACAAGTACAAAGTTCCCGTTGCCTCCGTGACCTGTGACCCCATCCACGGGGCTTACTGGCTGCCAGCAGAGCCAAAAACTACAAGTTCTGAGTTTGATGAGGTAGTGTCCCAGCGGTATAAGGAGCATCTAGAGGAGGAAACCCAACATTCTCCTTGTGTGTGTGGCCTCCATGGTCACGTACATTCTTACATACACATACACAAAAAGAAATTAATAATTGAGCCGGGCATTGGTGGCATATGCCTTTAATCCCAGCACTCGGGAGGCAGAGGCAGGCAGATTTCTGAGTTCAAGGCCAGCCTGGACTACAGAGTGAGTTCCAGGACAGCATGGGCTACACAGAGAAACCCTGTCTCTAAAAAAAAAAAAAAAAAAACCAAACAAAACAAAAAAATTAAATTTAAAAACTAAGTCACAGAACTGGGACTACAATCGCATTGCTCGGCTTAATGCAGGCAGATATAGGGTTTGATGCCACTCATAGTACACTGGTGAGTTGGAAGGCTATAGAAATGCTTCTTCAGGTTAGAGTACTTCATGCTCTGATAGAACATCAAAGTTTGGTTTCCAGCACCACATCAGGACAGCTCAAAATTGCTTGTAACTCCAACTCTTCTGGCTTCCACAAGTATCTACACTCATGTAGCATAACCTCACAGAGACACATAAACATAAATAGGAATAAAAGCATTTATAAAAAAATTTTAAATTTGCTGGATGGTGGTGGTGCATTCCTTTAATCCCAGCACTTGGGAGGCAGAGGAAAGTGGGTGTTTGTTGGGAACAAAATAAAGGGGGGGGGGGGCTGGGGAAGTGGGGAAAGGGAAAAGAGGCCCTTCTCAGATACTTCCTTCTCAACTAAAAAGGAAGATTTTGAATATGTTTTAGGTTGTAATTATGTAAATTTCATGTGAATTTGAATAGCTCCAGAGAGGGTAAACATTGCATATCACCTAGGTCATATGCTAAAAACAGCTTATTTATATTAAGAAGTAGTGGCTTACCCTTCCAATTTGTGTCTGAACTTGTTTCTTGTTTGTTTGTTTTTGTTTTTGTTTTTTCGAGACAGGGTTTCTCTGTGTAGCCCTGGCTGCTGTCCTGGAGGAACTCACTCTGTAGACCAGGCTGGCCTCGAACTCAGAAATCCACCTGCCTCTGCCTCCCGAGTGCTGGGATTAAAGGCGTGCGCCATCACCACTCGATGTGTCTGAACTTGTACACCGCTTCTTCTATTTTCTTCAGACCTTAACAGCCGGTTGGGATGAACTTGAATGCCATCGTGTGTTTAACTTCTTATGTGAGCTGACTAATCTCTCCCGAAAGATGCAGACAGTTGTCCGCAACAAACCAGGTAAAGACCGAGAGTTCAGAGAGCTCAGAGAAGGCTAAGAAGTCGTAGAGTTCAAAAGTGTATGTAAAGCAAGTTGTGGAGGGGCTGGGCTGTACCTCAGCGAGTAGTGGGCTGTCTCCAGTGCCACATGAACTTGGACGCCATATGGGTGTGCTCTGCTTCCTGTTGGTAGCTTCTCTGGAGAACCTTGACTAACACAGCAGGAACAAGATAATTCTTCTGAGGAAAGTGACTGGAATTTATAAACAAGAAACTCAATATTTGTAATGCTTATTTATTTTATAAATCCCAAAGCAAACAGAAAGCTGTAAAGCTTAGACTAAGCTACTTGATTTGTATACTCTATTTGTTACTCTATTTTTTCTTTTCTGCCAAATTCAAACATTTCAGTATAAAAAAGGGTATAGATAAAAGAGCAGATTTATTTATGTACTTGCTTACTTGGAGTCTCATGTTTCTTTTTAGTATGTATATTAAAATAAAGTCTAGGCTATATGAGATCCAGTCTCAAAAAAAAAATTATGGGACTTGGTAGTGCTTCAAAGGTAGTTGAACCCAACTTCCCCAAAATCTTCATGAGAGAGAGGAGAGAGAACTGGAGAACTGACTTCCATGTGCCCCGGCACACACACACACACACACACACACACACACACACACACACACATACACATACAGAGAATTTTAAAATGTAATAATTTTTTAACCATACATGTGATACACACACATGTCAAAACACCCATAAACATAAATAAAAACAAATACAATTGAAAAATTATTAAGCCAAAATGTAAATAAATCATATAACTTCTTAAAATTTTTATGGAAGAAAGTAGAGTACCAATTTTAGTACAGCTATAGTGATGATGTATGTCTGGTCTTTCTTTACATTTATTTCCCTTTAAAACTAAAATCTGGCTGAAGACGCAGTTCAGCTGGCAAGAGTACCTGGCACCACATAAACTGGGTGCAGTGACAGACCTGTAACCTCAGTATTTAGGATGTGGAAGCCGGAGGATCTGAAGTTTAAGGTCAGCATTGACAGCATAAAGAGTTCAAAGCCAGTTTGGGATATATAAGACCAAAATAAATAAATCTAAAACTATGTAAGATTCTGGTAAAATTGAGCATGGATTTTGATTTACCCATTATTCAGATTATTGAAGATAAATAAAGTAAACACAAGAAGATAGTCAAACTATAAAGTTAGGGGCACCTTTTACTTCTTGGTGACTCCCTGTTTATGCACTCAGCTTATAATCTCTCTTTTAACCACAGTAGTTAATGCCTGGCTCTGATCACTATTCAGTATGTAACTTACCTTTCTTTAAAAAATGGCTTATAACTCTTGTTTCCTCATAGGAAGTGCTCGAAAACTAGAGTTAAGGGTTAGACTATTCTGTCGGAATGTCCTACTTGATCACTGGACACATCGAAGCGATTCTGCATTTTGGTTAACTCGAATTTTAAAGCCATGGCCAATGGTGAATCAGGCAAGATTGCTATATATTATCTTTGGACCAACATCTCCTCATGATGGTAAGCCATTTTTTTTTTCAGGATGTGCGTTACATACCTGGCTAATTAATTTTTCTTTAGAGAGGCTTTTTAAAAACTTTACTGGTAGCAAGCATGATGGCACATACCTTTAGTCCCAGCACTTAGGAGGCAGTGGCAGGTGTATCTTCTTGAGTTCGAGGCCAGCCTGGTCTACAGAGTGAGTTCCAGGACAGCCAGGGTGACACAGAGAAACCCTGTCTTAAAAAACAAACAACCCCCCCCAAAAAACAAATAAACAATCCCATGACCACAACAAACAAACAAAAAAACCCAACCCATTTTCATTGGTTAGTTCACACTTATAATCTCAACACTCAGAAGATAGAGGTAATAGAGCTCTGTGAATTCAAGGCCAGGCTGATCTATGTATCTGTTTACTGCTCTAGAGGCAGTGGAAGCTAGAAAAATGCAGCCTAAAAGCTAGGCAGATCCATACAATAGCCTCACACAATAGCCAACTTTATTCAGAGCATCAGACAATTTATAACTCTGAGGGTAAAGAAGAGTCACGTGAGTAAAGTGTCCAACCACAAGGACAAACTGCATGTGGCAGAAATGTTTTTATATACAGGCAAGTAAACAACAATAGGCAGTGTAATGTGTAATCTGAAGTGACTCTTACATGATTCACCTGGGAGGTGCATGAAAACACATTCCAGGAACAATTTCGTGTTTTTGAAGAAACTAAGGTCACAAGACTCTCGTCATATTTTTTTGGAGTTTTTTTTTTTTTTTTTTTTTTTTACAGGCACTCATAATTCTCACAGGACTCCATTCTTTTTTTTTCTCCCTTGTTCCGTTCAACCCTACTCGCTCTGCTCGACCCTCCCTCCCCCTCCGGCCAGCCCCACTCGCTCCGGCTGCCCCCATACAGCCCCGCTCTCTCCAGCCATCCCCGTTCGGCTCTGCTCACTCCAGACAGCCCCGCTCACTCCGGTTGGTCTCTCCGGTCCAAAGATTGGTTTCTTATTATTCTTCATAAGTACGCTGTAGCTGACTTCAGAGGCACCAGAGGAGGGCGTCAGATCTTGTTATGGGTGGTTGTAAGCCACCATGTGGTTGCTGGGATTTGAACTCATCCACATGGTGGCCCACAACCATCCGTAATGAGATCTGGCGCCCTCTTCTGGAATGTCTGAGGACAGCTACAGTGTACTTACATATAATAAATAAAAAATAAATCTTTGTTTAAAAAAAAAAAAGAGTTGAAACATGCTGGGCGTGGTGGCACACACCTCTAATGCCAGCAGTTGGGAGGCAGAGGCAGGCGGATTTCTGAGTTCAAGGCCAGCCTGGTCTACAAAGTGAGTTCCAGGACAGCTAGGGCACACAGAGAAACCCTGTCTCAAAAAAGAAAAAAAAAAAGTTGAAACATATATACAGTATGTTATAACAAAAGTTACCTTAAATTTGTATCAATATACAAAATTCATACTAATGTAAAATATTTAGTTTGTTGATGCTCTTTAGTTTAAAAGTAGATTCAATAATCTACCCTTTTATCCTATCATGCCTATATCCTCCCTTTTTTCTTTTTAGCCTTTTTCACCCTTTTCCCCACTAATACTAGATAGGAGAGAAAAAAAATAGAGGAAAGAAAGACAAAAAAAAAAAAAAAGCCGGGCATGGTGGCACACGCCTTTAAACCCAGCACTTGGGAGGCAGAGGCAGGCAGATTTCTGAGTTCAAGGCCAGCCTCGTCTACAAAGTGAGTTCCAGGAAAGCCAGGGCTCTACAGAGAAACCCTGTCTCAAAAAAAACAAAAAAACAAAAAAACAAAAAAAGAAAAGAAAAAAAAGAAGAAATCTAGCTGTGCTGGTGTATGCCTTTAATCCCAGCACTTGGGAGGCAGAGACAGGTGAATTTCTGAGTTCAAGGCCATCCTGGTCTACAGAGCCAGGGCTATACAGAGAAACCCTGTCTCAGAAAAAAAAAAAAAAGTGCAACTGAACTGGAACAGCATGAGAGACTGGGTAGACTGGGGTCAGCTGCTTTGAAGCTATCCTAGAAGCAAGTTTTGATGAAACAGTAGCTGAGGCAGTCTGAGGTTGGATCAGCACGATGCTGGAATAAACATGTCTCAGTGTCTCAGCATCCTTTTCAGCATCCTCAAGGGTGAATCTTGCTGCCTTAACTTTACTGGTGTTTGGTTCTTTTTCTTTGTGAACATATAAATTTTCAAGGATAATGTACATTTCTGCATTAACACATGCATGGAATGTGCAGTATGCACAGATCAGCTAAAGGTGATTTTTTGCCTTTTGTTTGAGCAGGTAAGGCATCTGTCTTAGTCAGGGTTTCTATTCCTGCACAAACATCATGACCAAGAAACAAGTTGGGGAGGAACGGGGTTATTCAGCTTACTCTTCCATATTGCTGTTCATTACCAAAGGAAGTCAGGACTGGAACTCAAGCAGGAGCTGATGCAGAAGCCATGGAGGGATGTTCTTTACTGGCTTGCTCAGCCTGCTCTCTTATAGAATCCAAGACTGCCAGCCCAGAGATGGTCCCACCCACAAGGGGCCTTTCCTTCTCCCTTGATCACTAACTGAGAAAATGCCTTACAGCTGGATCTCATGGAGGCACTTCCTCAACTGAAGCTCCTTTCTCTGTGATAACTCCAGCTGTATCAAGTTGACACAAAACTAGCCAGTTCAGCATCTGTCTTTATCAATTAGTTTGGAATATATAACCAAGCTGTAATATAAATTTTCATCCTTGTCATTTGAAAGGGTGGTATAATAAGTCCTGAGGACTGTGTAGCCAACAAGATTTATTGGCTATGCGTAGACTCTTTCATGTCTCAGCCAGTTTCAGTGTTGTTTCCATGCATAGGATTGTATAATCCTTTTCGTTCTAAACAATTCCTGAAGTCTTAATCACAAAACCATCTGTTTGATCATATTCTACCCTTTGTTTCAATCCAGGGCAGGTGATTTGGCAGGAAATGATAGAAGGACCTACAGATGAATCCAATCTGAAAGGTTTGGCTAATGCTATTAAGTTACTGTATGATACAGGTGCCAAAGGCTGGACAGCAGATGATGTCATCAGTCTTGTAGATGAACTATCAGGTAAAATATGTACTTACTAATATGGAATAATAGAAATTTATTATTAGAATACAACCATAAAGGTATACAGACAATTCTCTGGGTAACAAAGAATGTTTTAGAAATTACTAATTGTGGGACTGGAGAGATAGGTTGGTGGTTAAGAGCACTGGCTGTTCTTCCAGAGGACTGAGGTTCAATTCCTAGCACCCACATGGCAGTTCACAACTGTCTGAGATCTGATACCCTCACAGAGACAAGAATGTAGACAAAAATGCCAATGCACATAAAATTAAATGATTATTAAAAGCAAGTCACGCCGGGCGTGGTGGCGCACGCCTTTAATCCCAGCACTTGGGAGGCAGAGGCAGGCGGATTTCTGAGTTCGAGGCCAGCCTGGTCTACAGAGTGAGTTCCAGGACAAAACAAAACAAAAAAACTAAAACATGCTAAGCATGGTGGCTGCGCCTTAAAAATCCCAGCACTCAGGAAGCAGAGGCAGTCAGATGTCTAAGGCCAGCCTGGTCTACAGAGTGAGTTCCAGAACAGCCAGGGTTAACACAAACACTGTTCAAAAAAAAGGAAAACCCTAAAACATTATTTCTGAGTCTTTCTCTTTTCACTAATTACATTTCCAATAAACTAATATAATATTGAATGTGTTTAAAGATGTTTACTACAGCTGGGCGGTGGTAGGGCACGCCTTTAATCCCAGCACTTGGGAGGCAGAGGCAGGTGGATTTCTGAGTTTGAGGCCAGCCTGGTCTACAGAGTGAGTTCCAGGACAGCCAGGGCTACACAGAGAAACCCTGTCTCAAAAAAAAAAAAAAAAAAAAAAAAAAAAAAAAAAAAAAAAAAAAAAAAAAAAAAAAAAGATGTTTACTACAGCAATTATATAATTTCTCATTAAATATCTGTTCTTCCTTTAATAAAAGTGGTTCCCCGGGAGTGGCTTCTGGAGAATAATGCACGCCTCCTAATCCTGAGTGGGAACAACATCTGCTTTACTTTCATGGCCAGTAGAGCTGTAAATGGACGATCCCTTGAACTGGCAAGACTTGTAGTCTTTTTGGCTTTGGTAAGTAAAAACTTTTTCTCTAGCGAGTTATTTAGCATTCCACTTTTTTTTTTTTCTCGAGACAGGGTTTCTCTGTGTAGCTCTGGCTGTCCTGGAACTCACTTTGTAGACCAGGCTGGCCTTGAACTCAGAAATCCGCCTGCCTGTGCCTCCTGAGTGTTGGGATTAAAGGCGCGCGCCACCACACCTGGCTTTAGCATTCCACTTTATCCAAAGCCCCAATTCTGTCTGTCTCTGTCTGTCTCTGTCTCTGTCTCTGTCTCTGTCTCTGTCTCTCTCTCACATACACACACAGAGGGATGGGAGAGAAGCACACTACACTACTGGGAACTGAAATATACAGAAAATATTATAGAAAAAGTAAGTATTGGGCCGGGCGTGGTGGCGCACGCCTTTAATCCCAGCACTCGGGAGGCAGAGGCAGGCGGATTTCTGAGTTCGAGGCCAGCCTGGTCTACAAAGTGAGTTCCAGGACAGCCAGGGCTATACAGAGAAACCCTGTCTCGAAAAAAAAAAAAAAAAAAAAAAAACAAAACAAAAAAAAGGGCTGGTGAGATGGCTCAGCGGGTAAGAGCACCCGACTGCTCTTCTGAAGGTGATAAGTTCAAATCCCAGCATCCACATGGTGGCTCACAACCATCCATAACGAGATCTGGCGCCCTCTTCTGGAGTGTCTGAAGACAGCTACAGTGTACTTACATTAATAAATAAAATAAATCTTAAAAAAATATTAAAAAAAAAAAAAGAAAAAGAAAAAGTAAGTATTAACGTACTTTATTTGTTTGCTTTTGATTTTTGAGGCAGGGTTTCTTACAACCCAGGTTGGAAGCCGGGCGTGGTGGCGCACGCCTTTAATCCCAGCACTCGGGAGGCAGAGGCAGTCGGATTTCTGAGTTCAAGGCCAGTCTGGTCTGTCTACAAAGTGAGTTCCAGGACAGCCAGGGCTATACAGAGAAACCCTGTCTCAAAAAAAAAAAAAAAAAAAAAAAAAAGAACAACCCAGGTTGGCCCCAAACTCAATATGTAGCTAAAGGTGGCCTTGAATTTTCTGAGTGCTGGGATTATAGGCATGTGCCATCACACTCTATGTTATTCACTTACTGAGCACTTCCCATTATGACTCAGTGGAGTGCCCTAAGCAATAAGCTATGCTATATCACAAGCCTGCCTTATGTGATAAGCTATGCTATATCACAAGCCTGCCTTATGTGATAAGCTATGCTGCATCCTAAGCTGTCATTGTCACTGCCACTGTGAAGCTCTACTGCTTTCTTCACATGGAGACTGATAGCAGTGCTTTGTGCATGTGAATCAGGTGTGTGAGAAAGAGCTGTACTGCATGGACTGGACAGTTAGAATGATGCAAAAAGTCTGCAAAGTCTTCAGCACCACAGCAGAGAGAAAGAGCTTCCTGCAGAGCATAGCAAATGCTTTTGCCTGTGTCACGATGGAAATGCTGCAGCCTGTTATGTCGGGTAAGTTAGCATGTAGACAGTGCACAGGAGTGAGATCCTATGGGGGAGGTTGATTTTGTTTTTTTTGTTTTTTTTGTTTTTTTGGCTTTTCGAGACAGGGTTTCTCTGTATAGCCCTGGCTATCCTGGAACTCACTTTGTAGACCAGGCTGGCCTCGAACTCAGAGATCCGCCTGCCTCTGCCTCCCGAGTGCTGGGATTAAAGGCGTGCGCCACCACGCCCGGCCCAAATTTTTAAGGTTTATTTATTTATTATATGTCAGCACACTGTAGCTGTCTTCAGGCACCCCAGAAGAGGGCAGAAGATCCCATTATGCATGGTTGTGAGCCACCATATGGTTGCTGGGATTTGAACCCTGGACCTTTGACAGAGCAGTCAGTTCTCTTAAGCCCTGAGCCATCTCTCCAGCCCTGTTTTTTTTTTTAAGATAGGGTCTCTCTCTCTCTCTCTCTCTCTCTCTCTCTCTCTCTCTCTCTCTCTCTCTCTCTCTCTGTATTCCTGATTGCCCTGGGACTCTGTGTAGAGACCAGAATGGCCTTGAACTCATGGATCTCTACTGACTGCCTCTGCTTTCCAAATACTGAGACTAAAGGCATGTACCACCACTGTAGGCCTAATTAATAGATATTAATTTAGTTTGGTGGCTAACACAATTTACACTATTTGGGAGGTTTTGTTTGTTATTTTAAGCCTTTTTTGGAACACATGGAGATCCATCTGCCTCTATCTCCCCAATGCTCTTATTAAGAACGTGCATGACTATTTTTTTAAACATTTTTAAAAATTATTGTCATTTTTATTTTATTTTGTCTGTGCACCATGTGCATGCCTGACACACAGAGGTCAGAAGAGGGTATTATCGTTGTGAGCCACCAGGCAGGTGCTGAGAACAGAGCCAGGATCCTCTGCAGAAGAGGGTTCTAGCCATGCGTTCTTCACTGTCCCTGTTTCATAGGTGAGAAAAAGGAAGCACAGATAGAACTTGACTTACCCAAGGTCATAAAGTTGAGAGATACTGAAATGTAGACCAGGGTCCTTTCCTGTGTTTTCTCTCTAGTCTAATTTCATGGCTTTAGTGGTTAATGTCTGGCTGAGTAAAAAAATTACCAACAAAAATGTTTGTTTAAATATTATTAGGGACACTTAGAATATCTTATGATCCTGAGCTGCGTGTTAAAATGTTTAACTTTACCCTTTCCCTGCTGTCTGTCCTTGTGTATGTATCACAGGAGATCGCAATGATGATGACAGAGGCTTCCTGAATTTGTTCCATCTTCTCCATGCTCAGTCAAACTTCCATAAGGAGGTGCTGTATCTGACCATGAGTGCTGTCTCTTCCTAAGTCAGGAAGCTTGTCTCTTAAAGACTATTCCCCTGGACTGGCATTCAGGAGAGTGATGCTTTTTCACATCCAAGGATAGCATCTATTGGACTCTTGAGAATCTAATTAACCAGAAACTCAGTTGCACAAGACTTTAGTTCTAACTGTTTCACTCTGATTATTACAAAATAGCAAGCAAACCCAAGAATATATTGTAACTTTTCTGGAAAACAAGTTCTGGCTCTCCAGGTCTTGGTAAATATAACATCAAACCAAATCAGTGTTAACTGTCCAAGAATCTGCAGCCGGCTCACCCTATCTATATGGGTTTTTGAAGCAAGAGCTAATTCTGCCTTTTTAAGAGCAGATCTGCATTCAATGACTAGTGCTCTCTGTTCACTTTGCTTACTTTGAGCAGATACAGCCCCATGTTCTCTAAGGATTTGTAATACTGTCTTTTAGAATGTACATTATGTAAGTCACATTCTTTACCACCTTCTTAGCATATGGTTACAAAACAATCTTATATTTCATTTATATTTGTATAAACTAATAGAAAATTCAAAATAAGTATGTATAGATAATATATATATGTATATATACACACACACACACACACACACACACACACACGTATAAACACATGTTCATATATTTCCTGCAAGACAATCATACAAAAGGTCTACAAATGGAGGAAGATGTGTGTGTGTATGTGTAAACTGTAGTTTTCAGATAATGGAATCATCTTGTAACTTCCCTGGGGATTAGAGTAGAAAATTGCAAGCAGAAGAAAAACATAATAAAAGTAAGTAGCTCTCCTGCTGCCAGAACAATCTTTACAAGTCACTTCTCTTCTTGTAAGACTTTCCTCTCAGTCCCAGACAGTGGGGCTGATGACAGGAACTGAAAGCACAGTCTAGGGCTGGTGAGATGGCTCAGCGGGTAAGAGCACCCGACTGCTCTTCCGAAGGTGATAAGTTCAAATCCCAGCATCCACATGGTGGCTCACAACCATCCGTAACGAGATCTGGCGCCCTCTTCTGGAGTGTCTGAAGACAGCTACAGTGTACTTACATATAATAAATAAAATAAATCTTTAAAAAAAAAAAAAAAAAA
>LR753394.1:591180-795237 GCA_902729485.2 Mus minutoides | reverse complement strand
AACTCAGAGATCCGCCTGCCTCTGCTCATCACAGCAGTTGAATCTGACCCATTACTTGTTTTTTGTTTTTTTTTTTGTTTGTTTGTTTGTTTTTTCAAGACAGGGTTTTTCTGTGTAGTCTTGGCTGTCCTGGAACTCACTCTGTAGACCAGGCTGGCCTCGAACTCAGAAATCTGCCTCCCGAGTGCTGGGATTAAAGGCATGCAACACCACCGTCCAGCCCATTACTTGTCTCAATGCCACGTTGTTACATAGTATTAGATTTCTTAATATTTCCTAACACCTTCGACAAATTGCCAGCGATATATATTTGGAGTAAATATCTCACAGTTGAAATTTCACTATAAAGTCTTATGTGAAGATGGTCACACACCTGTAACTTCGAACCCAGGAGGTTGAGGCAGGAGGACTGTGAATTCCAGGGCAGCTTGGGCTCCATAGCAAGATCCTACCCAGAGCAAATAAGGCCAAGTGGGAAAGGCTGAGAGAGCGTGGTAACGACTCAAGGCAGTCCACAGTTACTTAGCTAGAGTTTTAGATTTGTTTGTTTTGTTTCAAGTCAAGGTTTCCCTGGCTGTCCTGGAACTCACTCTATAGACCAGGCTGGCCTCAAACTCAGAGATCTGCTTGCCTCTGCCTCCTGAGTATGCCACCACACCTGGTTGTTTTAGAATTTTAACATGGGAAGAGATAGGAAATCTTTTCCAGTCTGGGAATAAGCTAAAGCTGTAACCTTTAAATGACTTTTTAGTTGTTTGTTTTTTGTTTTTTTCCAGACAGAGTGTCTCTGAGTAGCCCTGGCTGTTCTGGAATTCACTTTATAGATCAGGCTGGCCTCCAACTCACAGAGATCTGCTTGCCTCTGTCTCATGAGTGCTGGGCTTAAAGGCATGTGCCACCACTGCCCGGCTATCACCATTAATTTTAAGATGTGAGGGTCTTGGGCTGGGGCTGGTAGAGTACTTGGCTAGCACAGGGGAGGCCCTGGGTTCAATCCTGAGCACTGTAGAGATAAAGAATGGGAAGAGGTGAGCTCTATCCCTGCTGCTGTTGGCAGTCCTCCTGCCTCAGCTCCAGGACTACAGGATAACCATAAGAAGGTTTATCCAGGAAGTAATTTAAGATGCAAACTTGTAGCATAAATTATACAATCTCAATTTCCGCCTCTCTATTTATTTATTTTATGTATACAGGTGTTCTGTTTTCCTGTATGTCTGTATCCCTCTTGTGTGTACAGTACATGCAACACCCAGAAAAGATCAGATTTTCTGGAACTGAAGTTACAGATGACTGTGAGCTACCATCTAGGTGCTGGGATCCAAAATGGGGTCCCCTGCAAAAGCAACAAGTGCTCTTAACAGCTGAGTCACCTCTCCAGCCCCTCTCTAGAAGATAGGATCTCATGTAGTCAAGGCGGGCCTTGAACTCCTTCTGCCTCTATTTCCAAGTGCTGGCATTATAGGCGTGTGCTACTGTACTCAGCTCATTCCTTCTTGAAACAGCAATTGAACAAAATATTATTACAAGAAATTATTCATTAATTCTTTTTTCCTTATTTATTTTAACCTAAAAAAGAAAATCAGTGCAGAACAATTATGATAGAGTCTTTCAGGAAATAATAGATACCACAGATTTGGGGTCAAATCCACTCTGTATCCTAAAACACAGTTCTTTGTTTGTTTGTTTGTTTGTTTTAACCCTAATTGGACAAGGAAATAACAGTTTTGTTTTTTTTTTAAGATCAAGGAACGTTTGAAATTTTAAAAAAAGTTTTCAAACCCTTCTATTTAGGATACATTGTTTTCTTCTAAATTAATATAGCCATTTTGTTTCAATGCTTTATAGGTAGGCACAAAGAATAAGGATTGTACAACCATCCGCCTCTAGTCAGCTAAGGAGCTGGGAACCAATGAGAGAAGGAGGGAAGAAATGATAAATCTTAAAAGAATACAAATAGTGGGAATTTTGAGGGTGGGGGTGGGTTGTAGATCAAGGGAAACCACACAACCTCAGGCTGTACAAACTGTAAATTACCGATTAGAGTTTGCCCTTGAGGTTACAAGGGAATGCCTGCTTGTGAAGCAGAAAGGACAGAATACTTTAGCATCATGTGCAGTTGCATTTAGAAAGGCTGCCCATATGAATGTTTGGGCATTCTCCTCTCTGATTTCACTGTCCCGACCTTCCATAGTCTTAATACCCCCTGTCTATAGCTCAATCGCATGCAGCAGCTGCCAGTGGCTGGCGTTCTTGGACTAACTCCCGGTGTCCCCAGGAGTGCCCCTGCCTCACAGAATGCCTTCGTGCCAAGGGTCAGCCACATCCGGATACACTGGAAGAGGTCAGTTGGGCCTCAGGATTGGTGCTGGTGGTAAGAGGCCTCTTGCTGGACCGACACAGGAGCTGTGGGAAACCCAAAAACACAGTGGTCAGCTGCAAACTGCAGCAGGTGGTACCCCTACTGGAGCAGGAGCTCTGAGGATCCTCCCCATTCCTTTACACCAAAAACTGGAGTAAGTGGGCACCTCCCCCATCCCTTACCCCAAGGCAGTTTCATTTGTTAATTTTTCTCAAGTGGGAGTTAATCACTAGTGAACTAATGAATGCAGTTATGGCGGCAGCAGTGAATTAATGAATACAATTATGCCAGCAGTTTTGAAAACTGCCTTGACCATACATAAGTATGTACTGTAGTCATTGTCAGGAGAGAAAGGACAACTTAGTTTTGCATCTACCTGGAAGGAAATTAGGAAATAATGGGCTGTCCGCCCCTCCCCACCCCACCTCCCCACACACTCCCTCCCGTCCTACCTAAAACCTAGGGCGTTTTATTTTTATTTATTTATTTACTTATTTGTAGTGAAGTTTATTTTTAAGAAATCGCATTTTAAATCAATTCCCAAAGAAAGCTGGCCTTTCTTATTCTTTTCAGATTGATCCAAGAAATGCTACCTCAATGTGTATGACAAATAGATACAAACTCTCTTTTCATTTTTTTTTTTTTTAATCAATACCCGAATAATGACCAGAAGCAAAACTCCACCGGTGCGTCAGCAAGCAGGATGCTCGGCCCTTCAGCTCCATCCTTCCCCTCGCAGCCAGCCGCTGCAGCGCCAGGCCACTAGAGAAGGTAAATTATGTAGGACAGAACCACCAGGCCTATGATGGCAAAGAACATGAGGATGAAAATATCCAGCATGGCTCAGAACTAATCAAAGGAGTCCCCTCGATTCCGGGGAAGTGGGAGCTACAAGCCTGGAGGTCGGTCAGCTCGGAGAAATGGCTCCTCTTCCCTCCCGCTTCCTGTTCCCTCCCCCTCCGGGGGACCTGAGGCTAAGGGATGCTGCAACGCCGTCAGCAGCTTACTCTCCACCTCCACCATCACGGCCAGCCAATCCCAAAGTCCACGGTGGGTAACCAGGGAGCAGCTACTTTTAGACTAGGCAAAACCGGAGAGGTTTAATTTCTTCCCAGGAAGCCAGCCCCGCCCCTTTGTGTGTGTGTGTGGGGGGGGAAACCAACAAAACCGCTATCTGTATTTAGATACAGTTTCTGCACTGAGTGGGCTGCTCCGGAAGGTGTGAGCGGAGGATCTCTACAGTCCCCTTAGGAATGGATTCTTCTGCCTCCCTTTTTCCTTCTTCCTCTCACACAGCTCTGGTAATCTATCTCAGAAGACAAATTGTTGCCAGTTTTGTAGGCCATCCGCTAGTTCAGAGAACATAGAGGAAGGTCTCATGTGGGTCTTGGGAGGCGAGGGTGGGGGTGTGGCGACCCTGGGCACGGACGTGAGTTTTTCTACTGTGCTGGATATTGCACACTACACGTGGGGTCCTTTCAACCAGTCTGAAGTCTTTTATAGCCTGAGCTCAAGGGTGGTCAGGAGCTTGCCTGATAAATGGAACAACTTGTCAATAGGGGGCAGGAGTCAAAGCGAGGCTCTCACATTCCACCCGACGCTGGCTTGCCTTGTTGGTCTGGGAGATCCTCAGAGCCCAAGCTCATTTGTATCACATGAGGTCTCTCTTTCCCTTCTGTGCCGCCGTCTCCCCCATTTGTTTTCTCTGGCTCTTCCGAACTGACCCCGTGTCATCCTCAGAGAAGACATCAAAAAACCCACACACCCCACTCCTAGTGTCTAGAGATGCAAATCCAAGCGTGGGTTTTTTGTTTTTGGTTTTGATTTTTTGTTTTTTGTTTTTTGTGGGTTTTTTTTTTGGTTTTTCGAGACAGGGTTTCTGTATAGCCCTGGCTGTCCTGGAACTCACTGTCAACCAGACTGGCCTCGAACTCAGAAATCTACCTTCCTCTGCCTCCCGAGTGCTGGGATTAAAGGCGTGCGCCACCACTGCCCAGCCTTTGTTGTTTCTTTTTGTATTATTATTAATTATTGTTGTTGTTTTATTTTGACTTGAGATAGTCTCAGGTAGCCCCGGCTGGCCCTTAACTGGATTCTCCTGCCTCTACCTCTCAACCTCCTGAGCACTGCCATTACAGCTGGCTTTCACGTGGTTTCCTCTGAGGGAAAGGAATCTTACAAAAACTCAGTGTTAGGGCTCAGAGGGTAAGGGTGTCTTACACCAACCCTGATGATCTGAGTTCAATCCCTGGGCCCGCAGTGGAAAGACAGAACTCCTACAATCACATTTTAAAAAACCCCACACCCCACAGTGATGTATTTTCATGCTTTCTCCTGTGTGTTGTGCACCAACTGTTTCTTATTTAAAAAGGAAAGGATTTTTGTAGGCCAGTTTCTAAGGCCTGGCCCAGAATATTTTCTTTGAAGGGCCCAAGCTTCGAGGTTTGTTTTTTTGTTGTTTTTTTTTGTTTGTTTTTTGTTTTTTTTTTTCAAGACAGGGTTTCTCTGTATAGCCCTGGCTGTCCTGGAACTCCCTTTGTAGACCAGGCTGGCCTCGAACTCATAAATCCGCCTGCCTCTGCCTCCCGAGTGCTGGGATTAAAGGCGTGCGCCACCACGCCTGGCTAGGCTTCAAGATCTTAGTAACCCCCTTTCTAACAGGAACTTAGCCCACTCTCAAGAGGGGAGCCAGGCAAGTCCAGCAGACAAGGCCACACTGGGTCACAGGCTCTTGGGCTGCTGTTGGGAACTCTAAGCTGCCAGCTCCTTCCACTGCCTGGAGCACTCCCCCACAGTCAGCCATGCCATTCTCCTGATTACACTTAGACCTTGTCTGCTGTTCTGGAGCTTTCTTTCTCCTTCCTTCCTTCCTTCCTTCCTTCCTTCCTTCCTTCCTTCCTTTCTTTCTTTCTTTCTTGGTTTTCGGAGACAGGGTTTCTCTGTATAGCCCTAGCTGTCCTGGAGCTCACTTTGTAGACCAGGCTCAGAAATCCACCTGCCTCTGCCTCCCAAGTGCTGGGATTAAAGGCGTGCGCCACCACGCCCGCCCGGCTCAGAGAATGCTTTCATGTGAAACCCAGGTAGGAAATGCCCCTCTCCACACAGCCTTTGGCCAGGTGGCTGCCGACCAGGAGTCAGGGTCCAGCGGGGCTGTATTGCTCAGCCCAGGTGCCTTCCCAGGAGCTAAGAGGCTGCAGTGTTTGCCGTCTAGCTGACTGGGGACAGGCCATCCCAGGGCTGGGAGATGGGAGAGGAGAGGGATGACTGCCTCCTGTTCCCTGCCAGACCACCCTGTGGAGGGTTTCTCCAGGCTCAGTGGCACTTGCTATCAATTGTGGCAGTCCGCACTGGGCTAGAATGCCTGGGCTGAGCCCATTGGTTGGCTTGAACTCTTGTAGAGCAGCCTGCTTCCCAAGGTCGGCAGGAATGAATGACACCTCCGACTGTCCCCAAGGACACTGGTGGCTAGAAGGAAGATGCTTAACTGAAGGGGGGGGCAGTTTGAGGTGCCCTCTGAACTCAGGGAATGCCAGCCTCGAGTGTGACAGTACCCCAGGCTGGGCAGAGCTGTCACTAGTGATGCCACTGTAGGGCCAGCTATGTCCTCAAGAAGAAAGCAAGTGTCAGGGTAGGAAGAACGAGCAACTCTGGTTTCTAGAGTAGTCCTGCTCTCTTTGAGTGGTAGCAGGGTTCACTGCGAGGGACAGGTCAATGTCCACTGGCAAACAGGACACGCAGAAGTTACTTCAGAAGTCAAAGAGGACGAAGCCTAGTCCGCAGGTAAAAATTACATTTTTATTTGACTCACCAGGATAAAGATTCACTTTGTGGTGCAAGTCCATGTTCAAAATCATAACAGGCCAGAAAGAATTGATCCCAAGGACAAGGCCAGGAGGGAGGGGACCAAACAGACCAAAGAAAGATGACAACCCGATATAAAAGATGAGTGGGTGGCTTCTCACATACACACATACTCTCTTACACACACACACACACACACTCACACACAGATGAAATGTTGGACAGAGGCGGACTTCACAGGGTCACTTCTGTTTCTGTTTAAATATAGGCTCTGTGGGGTGGTACTTTTTGTCTTGTGTCCAGCTATTAGGAAATAAAATGTCCCTGAAGGGATGTGAGGAGGGAGAACACGAAGCAGCCCGGGGAGAATCCATGTCGCTCACCATGGGGCTTCTTGCATTACAGGATTGGTCCACAAAAGTTCAGTTCACAGTCTAGCAAAGGCGCCTTCTTTCCTGGGTTTGGATTGGCTGAAAAGACCTTTACAAAGGAAGAGACCACGGGCTTGGGGGATTCTGTGCTCTTCTAGGGGTAGATGTTTCTGGAAAAGTATGGACTCCAGCAGGCTTGGGGCCTTCAGCACCTTAGGTAGTTCCTCTCCCCTCTGCAGGCGTGTTAAAGTCTCCCCCATTTCTAGGGCACTAGAAAAACAGCTGACTTGACGTTGGGAAGGGAGGTTCAGCTGAGAGGAACCAGGAGGCTCGCTGCACCTCCTAAACACAGGCCCTCCAAGAGCAAGCTCCCTCTGGTCCCCAGAACCACATTGTGCTTTGAGATAAGAGGAAATGGAATGGCCTGGCACCTCCCCTGCGGCTCCTGAGATGCTCCCACAAGGCTCTTCCCCATGCTGCCCACCAGAACACTTTCTGCCTTCACCCAGGTGAGGGTCGGAAGTGAAGGGATTGACCAGGCAGGCAGATGGCTACTCTAGCAAGCCCTCACGACAACCACATTGCTGGCCTGACCAAGGTCTTTAGGTTCAAACCTCACCTGCAGCAGGGTCTGAGTATGTAAAGGAACCTGACATCAGACTCAGGGTAAAGATGAGAATCAGGGGACCCAGGAGGAGCCCAGAGATGAATGAAGTCGAGTGAGTACTGTCCCAGGCCCCAGAGGCAAAGAAGGAACTTGAGTTTAGCACCAGCCCAGAGATGGTGCCGCCAGCTTTGGAGCCCTGGACTCTCTCCTTTGAGTCAAGGACAGGAGAGCCTCAGGTGAGAGGTACCACAGTGTGGGTGACTCAGCCCTTCTGGTACCAGACTCTGTAGCCTCAGACACAAAGACAGGAAAGCACGTGTCTAACCCAGAAGCCTTTTCCCACCTCCCCAGCGAGGTGGGAGGGCCTCCTGGGCTCCAGAAGACTCTGGCCATTTTCTGGCTTGGCAGAGCTTTAAGCCAGTCCAGCCTTGTTCCAGGGAAGGAAGGCCACAGGAGACTCGGAGACCTTGTCCCAGGGGAGCAGGAAGAAACAGCTCAGTTAGGTCCCAAAGGCACCCTTTGCTCTACCCTTCACTGCAGGCTCCCAGCCGGGGAGATAAAGAGCTCCGGGAGGCCGGAGGAGGTGGGGAGCAAACAGGCCAGGGGAGGGAGAACACTCCATTCACCCCGTTCCTTCCTTTCTGCTGCTGCCCCTAGAACTAAGGCAAGAATCTGACCCAAGCTGGGATTTCTGGGGAGCTCCCTGGCTACCCTAGGTGTGTGTGGGCAGAATGGCCCACTCTGTTATGTGGAGGACTGCACAGAGGGGCAGGGATTCAGCCTGAAGCAGGAACTCTGCTCTCCTTTGGATGCCCCGAGGAGGCAGAGAGTCAGGAAGATGGACTAGGGGAAAGGTCAGCACGTTGTTCTCTATGTAACTGAGGCCTTAATACCCTCCCCCTGGGAACGTGTGGAGCCACACCTGGAGGTATGAGGAGGATGCAGCTCACCCCAGGAGGAAGGGAGTCAGGGAGCTGGTCCAGGGGTCCGGAGGAGCCTAAGGCAGGAAGTGAAGCTGAGAGCTAACCAACCCTTCTTCCTCTGAGACAGGGCCTCACTACATAGCCCTGGCTGTCCTGAAACTCAGGATGTAGACCAGGCTGGCTTCAAAGTCACAGATCTGCCTGCCTCTGCCTCCCTTCGCTGGGATTAAGGATGTATGTAACTACACCCAGTCTAAACTGATCTCCTTAATGGGTCTCCTAGTTCAGCCCAGCCCTGTGAGCCTACCCTGCTCAGAACAATCCTGCCCTCCCCAGAGTGCCCAGCCTGTTCCATCCAGAGAGAAAAATCAATCAGTTGATTGGTCCAAGGGAAAACCTGCCAGTGGAAGGAGCCCATGACAGGGGCAGAACAAGGCGTGGGATGGTAAAAGAAGCTGGGGCGGGGATAAAGAAGCAGTTGAAGATCTTAAAAGACAGAGACACTGAAGGGTGGACGGGTCAGGCCCCAGGACAGATGTGATGCCATGGAATGCATTGAAGACAGGGTGGGGCGGCACAGGGTTCAGATGGCCTCCACATAGTTGGCTGGCAGCATCCCCGTGTCACCGGTGCGCTCTACGGTCCCGTACATCCAGCCGTCATCGATCTGCTGAACATTGACGATGGTGTCCCCATCCTGGAAGGAGACCTCGTCCTCATCGGCAGCGCTGTAGTCATACACTGCACGGTACCGTTTCTGGGGAGCACAGCCAATAGTTAGCCTGGGTTTGGATGTAGGCTCCGCCCACACCGAGACCTTCTCCTGTGCCGGCCGAGGGCTCTACCAAGTCACTCCCAGGCCCCAGGTTTCTCTCTATCTCTCAGGGACCTTGAGGGAAAGTAACAATGAACCAGAAGATAGAGCCTGGGGTGGGCTGTGTGGTGGAGTTTCTTGGACCTGTTTCCACACAGCAGCAGTAAAGTCCCATAGGCTTCACACAAATAGTGGCTTTAAAATGTGACATACAGGGACTGGAGAGATAGCTCAGAGAGTGAGAGCACTGACTGTTCTTCTAGAGGACCTAAGTTCAATTCCTGGCACCACCTGGCAGCTCATGGCTGTCTGAAATCCCAGTTCCAGGGGACCTGACACCCTCACACCAATATACATGTAGGTGAAACGCCAACACACATCAGACAAAGTAATAAATTACTAAGAAAAAAAATGTGATATACCATCCTGGGCCTGGTAACATAGGATTTTGAATCTCAGAGCTCAAGAGACTGAGATTCAAAACAAGACAAGATCCTGAGTTCAAGGCCAGCCTGGGCTACATAGCTCTTTTAAATAAAAACCCTTGTATCCTTGGGTCTTGGGTTTGATTCTTAACACCACAAAACAAATCACAAATCTAATCACTGATATTTGAAGGGCTATTAGTATCAATGTTTTCTGAAACCATTATTAGTCTGACTTCAGTCCCAAATGGGGAACAAAAGGCTTCTAAGATGCCAAACCTATTATGAGATGCCAGTAGATCCTGGTCTATATACTGACTATCTTCATCTCCAGCTAAGCTGCCACTGCGGTCTATGGCTATCCTCTATACAATGCCCCAACACACCCACTCCCTCAGTCTGACATCTATTTACCCCACATGCTGAATGCCTCTCTTTTTTAAAAAAAGAGAAAAATGTTCGAGACAAAGTCTAGCTATATAACCAGGTTAGCCTTGAATGGGTGGTGATTCCCCTGCCACACCCCTCCACGTGCTGAGGTTACACCCATACCCAACTGCCCGGGTGACTTTCATAAATCAAAAGCCAAACATCAGTGTAGTGTAGTACAGGGTAGTGTAGTCTCAAAGGCCTTCCTTCTCCTGGGCTCACAAGTCTCCAAAGGGCTGGACCTCATCTACTTCCTCTTTCTGTCTCCAGGAACCTGAGCCTTCCCACAAGACACTGACACTCCAAGGGTGTTCTGATATAGGGTCTTTGCATCAGCTGTTCCCCCATACCATAAATGTTACAGTCTGACTCTGTTGCTCTGTCTCTTACCCTGCATGGGTCAGGTCATTCGCCACCTTCACGCAGCCCCTTGTTGTCTCTTCCCTAAAGAGAGGTCACTTCTCCCGGGCCGCTTTATCTCTTTTCTACGCTGACATGAATTGCTTTGAATCCCAGCGTGGAGATCAGCCGGGGTGCACCCCGGCGGGATGTATCCCGGAACCCCCAGGCCAGTACTTCACACCCAGGGCCGCCCAGCATACTGGTGCTCATTTTCTCATCCAGCGAAACTGGTGAGTCCTACTATAGGCTGGCTCAAGAGAGCTGCGCGAGGCTACTTCCTGCTCACACAGAGCAGGACACAAGTCAGTATAATCCTTTTCTGGGGCAAGGGACATGGTACCGGGGATCAGAGGAACCCCAAGATCCTGTGCATATCAGGCAAGTACTCTACCACTGAGCTATATCCTTCGCCTTTATCGTGTGTGTGTGTGTGTGTGTGTGTGTGTGTGTGTGTGTGTGTGTGTGTGTGTGTCTGTACACAGGTGCACACGGCTGTGACCTCTTCCACCCAGGGCCCCTCTATTCCAGACAGTTACTCACCCCACCGCCACCTGGGGCACTGCGCTGTATGGAGACAGGGCCTGCTGGCTCCTTGTACCCCCCATAGGATGAGGTCATCTGCTGCTGCTGGGGCTGCTGGTACACTAGAAGATGGAAGTCACACTTCAGGAAGTGTCTTGTCAAACTCATTCCCTCACCCCCTAGGTGAGGTCAAAGGTATGAATTTCCAGCCCCCCTCGGGCCCTGCTCGGCACTGGTCCCCCCTAAAGCAAAAGCTTGTGGCTAGGCATGTGTATGCATGCATTAGTGTCTCCGGGCTTCATGCCAGGGCTGTATGCTCCTCACACCTGAATTTGCTTTTCCAGATCTCCTGCTCTCTCATCCTTAGCGGGGATGGGGATGAGATTTTGGAGGGCAGCCCCATATGCATAGATGCCTGTGTATGTAGCCAGTTTCTTACTGCCCTCCTGACCTCAGGCCCCCTCCTCCTGTCCCTGGCTCCCTCGCTGGCACTCACCGGGGGCACTGGTCGGGATATGGTGAGGCTGCGGCTGCTGCTGCTGCTCTGTGGGCCTCCGGTAGCTGCTGCTGTCTTGGGGTTCTCGGCGCTCTGGTTCCACACCTTCACCTCCACTGGGCCCCATGCGGCTTTTCTCAAACTCCTCATGGTATTTGATCTGTAGGACAGAAGGAATGGGTGAAGGGTTCTGTTGTGAGCCAACCAGTTCTCTCCTATTGCCACTCAAGCTGGGTGTGGTGGTAAGTGCCCGTTGTCCTAGCTACTGAGGCAGCCGGGAGGCAGCCGGGAGAGCAAGGCCAGTCTGAGCAACATAGCGAGACCAGACCGTGTTACGCCCACACACGTGTACACACACACACACACACACACACACACACACACACACACACACGCGTGCACAGCTGTCTAAGTGCCTTGACCTTGACAAGCTCAGCTAAACTTTTTTTTTTTTTCGTCTCACTACATAGACCAGGCTGCCCTTCAACTCAGACATTCACCTCCTTAATGCTATGTACAAGGAGATACCAGCTATAAGAAGTCCATGCAAGGACTGGCTGGTCACCAAGCCCCATATTCTGCACAAAATCATGCACGGTATATAAAATATCACCACTCCAGAGGCCGAGACAGGTAGATCTGAGTTTGAAGCCAGCCTGGTCTACTTAGCCAGTTCTAGGCCACCCAGGGTTACACAGCGAGACCCTATCTCAAAACAAAAAGTGCAAAATGGCTTGGCTACATGAGAGCCTGTCTCTAAATAAAGCGAGAGACGAGGAGGAAGGAGAAAGAAGGGAGAGCTTGCTTCCCGATGGCAGGGCCTGGACCTTCCTCGCTCCCCCTACAGTCAACATTAACCACCACAACCATTCCTATTCACGGCCCTTCCCATGAGCCAGGCCCCAGGCTGCAGGCTCAGTGTCACGGGCTGCTTGTTTTATATGGTTAGCACTTGACACAATGACTGTGCCAGTCCCTAGATTGCCGAAAGACAGGCCAAATACTCCCCTGGGTGACGTTAGCACAATCCCCACAAAGTACAGAGAACTTTAGAATAAGGATACAGAACTATCATAATACGGAATGTATAGTGTAAAATGAACACTAAGTGATGGACAAAACATGAGGCAGAGAAGCGGCAGGCAGAGATTCTCCGTGTCCTTCCTGCAGGAGGCACATCCTCCCCACTTGAAGAACCTCCGTGAGGTCTACTCCCTGTTCTCCCAGAGGAAACGGGATTGGGAGGAGATCAACCAAGGGGAAAAAAAAAAGAAGTCCCAGGGTCTGGGCAGCAGGGTGACTGTCCCATCCTCGGGAGGCTTCAACATCTGCCCGAGAGGTTACTTCTTGCTTGTTTACCAGGACTCTGTCCTGCCCTCTCCTTAACCCTGGAGAACGGCAGCGGAAGGGATGAGTAAGGGAGTTGGGCAAACTCACTCATGTTCTTACAACAGAAACGGAAGGAGCCAAACCCAGAGGTCTGGAGACCTGGGAGTCCTGGTGAGGGCTTAGGTTATCCCCTTCCCAGGCTTCCCTGCTGCTTCCTCTAACCCTTGGCATTCTCTGCGCATAGTCGGCAGGAAGCACGGGGCTGTGGCCAACTGGGAATACCTAAATTATGGTTATTGCTGTAGTCTGGGCTGGCGGACAGGCAGGGCAGCAGCCAACGAGTGCTACAACAGAGTGTGGGAGGGGTGTTGTCTAGAAGCAGAGAGCTGCCCACTCATGGACGGAGTCTGGGTAGAGTCAGATCTCTCTCTCCCTTTCTCTGTCCTATCCTTCAGGACCAAGCAAGGACACACATCCAAATGGTGAAACAGTCTGGAACAAGGCAGCTGGACTAACACCTCACAGGGGTGAACCCCTCACACCACCTAGGAGGACACACAGGTGTGAGGTACGCACAGACGCAGGGGACCCTCTCTAGCTCCTTAGGGACCCTGCTTCGTGGCCAATAGGAAGCAGTAGAGAATGCCACCTGAAAGGTTCACAAGACAACTGCTCTTCCAACATTTTTTTTGTCTATAACCTTCTCATATTAAAAAAAATTTTTTTTGTTTTTAATTTCCAATTACTACCTATTCCCCTATGACCCTGAGGACACCCATCAGTTCTAAGGGCAGGTATGTGGACATGTGTATTTCCAGGTTAGTTCCACCCACCTCACTTCTTAATCCCTGTGTTCAGCCAAGAAGGGTAGCATATGCTTATAAACCTAGCACTCCGGAGGCAGACGCAGGATGCCACGAACTTTCAAGGCCAGCCTGCTCTAGATAGTGAGCTTTGGGCCTGACAGGGTTACATAGCAAGGCCCTGTCTATCGAAGTCAGTCTCAAGGGAAGATGTGTATAAAATGAGACCCCAAAGACTCAGGCATCTTGAACAGTGGAAGAGAATCTCACCTTCCCTTGACCTACAGACGCCATTTGCCTCGGTGTTAACGGTCTTAACATCTGGGCAGCGCTTAACACCAAGGCCATTGACGCACTCCACACAGTATCTCCCCTGAACTATAAGAAGGGGGCTGGCAAGATGACTCAGAAAGTAAGGGCACTTGCCTGATGACTTGAGCCTGATTCTCAGAACAAACACAGAAGGAAAAAGCTGACTTGCAAGTTATCCTCTGACCTCCACGACACACGCACTAAATAAGTGACCATTCAAGCCGGATGCACATTTTGATTTCTAGCAAGAGGAAGTAGGACCTGGAGACCTTTCACTGGAACAGTGAACAAAGTCCCACCTAGACAGGCCTTTGGATAAGTGTGAGGCAGGACCACCACACCCCTCCCTGTTCTCTGTCCAAACATCTAGAGTACC
Source organism: Mus minutoides (assembly GCA_902729485.2). NCBI lineage: Eukaryota > Metazoa > Chordata > Mammalia > Rodentia > Muridae > Mus > Mus minutoides. The sequence goes on along the minus strand of LR753394.1, from coordinate 781,268 downwards.
TCAGGCCCCCTAAAAATGAGGGATAATCGCCAGATCACCCTACCCTGGGGAGGACCCAGAAGCATGGGGTATAGTGGCTGAAACGTGGGGCCCTGTTCAGGCTGCCCACTGCTCTCTACTTCCCCCTTAGCAAGAAGGGGAAGCTGGGTGATTACTCCTGGCCCACCTAGCAGCTTCCTAAACCAACAGGGAGGGTGTTTCTCCCTGTTACCCTCCCCAGGGTCCAACAGTCAGGACTCAGCTCCGCTCACGAGCCAGCACGTGGGTGCTGGTTCTCTGCAAGGGCAAGAAATGTTCTCCCGTGCTGAGTCAGTCCCCAAATGCTGGGCCTCCATAGAAGGGAGCCACCCCTTCCTGCTCCATCAAGTCTCTGTGCACAAGGGTTCAGAGACTGGGGCTGAAGGACGCCTGTTGGGCAGGCCTTCTGTGTGCCTGCTCCATCAAGTCTCTGTGCACAAGGGTTCAGAGACTGGGGCTGAAGGACGCCTGTCCGGCAGGCCTTCTGTGTGACTAGGCCGGGTGCCCTTGAGGCCGGCTGGCTTAGGTTCTGCTTTCTGACTACCTGCTTCCTGTCTGTGGTTGACAAAAAGCCTGACCAGGCCACACACGTCCCTGCCCACATGATGCTGCCCCACGGCTTACTAACATGAGGCGTTAAATGGAATAACAGCTCACTCTCACGAGCCAGCCCACTTGAGGATGGAAAGGGCGGAGGGGTGAACCCCTGCTTTGTGGCCTTATATAGCACCCCTTTTTCTCATCCAGCCCAAGAATAACATGTTGCTATTGTCCCCAATTTATAGACAGGAAAACCAAGACTGAAGAAGGGCTAGGTTAGGGGCTGGTGAGATGGCTCAGTGGGTAAGAGCACCCGACTGCTCTTCCGAAGGTGATAAGTTCAAATCCCAGCATCCACATGGTGGCTCACAACCATCCGTAACGAGATCTGGCGCCCTCTTCTGGAGTGTCTGAAGACAGCTACAGTGTACTTACATATAATAAGTAAATCTTTAAAAAAAAAAAAAAAAAAAAAAGAAGGGCTAGGTTAAATGGGTCATACCAGAATCTACTATTAATACGTAAGAGCCTTAGTTCTCCACCAGCACACAGCCTGGCTTCCTACTAGAGATTCATCATTTGTTTGCTTTTTGGTTTTTTTTTTTTTTTTTGAGACACGAGGTTTTTTTTGTTTGTTTGTTTGTTTATTTTGTTTTTCTCTGTGTAGTATTGGCTGTCACAGAACAGTAGTTCTGTAGTTCAGGCTGGCCTAGAACTCAAGAGATCCACCTGCCTCTGTCTCCTGAGTGCTGGCATTAAAGGCAACTGGTATTTTTAGAACACACATAAGCTGGGCATGTAACCCCAGCTCTCAAGCAGGAAGGACCAGTCTGACGCCAAACTTGGCTCATGTGGCACGTGAGATGGCTCGGCAGTTACAAGTGCCCACTGCTCATGCTGAGGTCCTGGGCTCAGTTCTCACTGTCCACAGACAAGCCAGTTGCCTATAAACTACAGGTCTAGAAATTTCCATGGCCCCTTCTGGCCTCTTAGAGCAGCAGACACACAGTGTGGTATAACAGCAACACAGGCAAGCAAGCAGTCCATAAAAGCAGACCTTGAAAGATGAAAATAGCTATGGATAAATGCGGCCTTTCAAAATCAAACTCGAGAATTAGGACCACAGAGAAGGCTCAGTAGGTAAGAACTTTTGCTGCTCTCTCTTCCAGGGGACTCCAGTTTGGTCCCTATAGCCTCCATTCTTGGGAGGTGGCTTCTCAACCTCCTGTAAGTCCAGTTCTAAGGGAATCCACACCTTCATCCAGCTTGAGAGAACCCCACACAGTGACATAAAGATAAAGCAAATCTTTATAATTGAGAAATCTAAAGGATAGTCTAATGAGCCTGCCTCCTGACCATTTAACTCTGGGGAGGAAGTGAAAATTTACAATTACTTATCCCTTCCTTCCTTTCTTCCTTCCTTCCTTCCTTCCTTCCTTCCTTCCTTGGACTCTGAAGATTAACCTAGGGGACCCCATGCCCGTGAGGCAAGTGCTCCACCACCCTGAGACACACCTGGTCCTTGATTTGCAAAGTGAGAGAAGGGCTGTGTACTGTGCCTGGTTCACAAGGGGTCGGGGAGGACACAAAAATTGAGGCTGCATGTGTAGACATGTAGCCTGGAAGGAAGGCTCACACTAAGGACCCCAGCTAACGTGTTTCTTATCCACTAAAGCCCTCAGCATTCTGGCGCAAACACCAAGAATGCAAATGGAGGGCTCTTACGCCCATAGCACAGGGCCAGGGCAAGTCTCCAATGAAGACAGAGTTATAACAAATATGTAATCCCCTCTCTTCCCTCTCCCCTAGAGATGAGCCTTGTGGAGTCCATACATGCTAAATCCACATTCTGTCACTGAGCTGTACCCCAGGCTCTGCATGACTCTTCTCTATGCAAGAGTGTAGAGCAGATAACCCTGCCTCGAACACTCCTGACGACACATCACTAACGAAGCACTCGGCACTTCCAGAGCATCCCAGCATCTGTGGAACGGAAGGTGGGAGCCCAGCGTGCCCGGAACAAGGCCACGTGTCTCTCTCTCACTCTCTTGCCTTACACAGGACTGAGGCAGACTTCACATCCCCAAGCAAACATGACCACTCCAGGAAAATAGGCACTTGGTTTTCAACTGCTCTGGCTGGTGAAAGTCCTTTGTCTGAAGTGATTTCTCCAGGGAAGCCAGTCTCCATCTCTAGAAGTCAAGTCTGACCTTCGGAATTGACCACTGGTCATTAGGTGCTAAACTGGGAAGGGGCTAGCCACACACAAGGATGCTATTTTGGAACCAAAAATACAGTCAGTGCGGCTCTGAACAGCGCCTTCTCAGAGAGGGATGCTGGAGGCTGGCCCAACTATAAGCCACAGTTCTGCCTGTGGTTTGAAGTTCCCTCAGGGTTCTGGGACACAGCCATGCCCAGTGTCTTCAGACTTAGGGGCTGGTAAGACCGATAAGTTTCGGTCAGCACCACAGTAAGCCCGGAGGAGAGCTGATGATGCTGAATCTTAGGACCCAGTCCAGGAGTGCCAATCTAATGCTGGGAAACAGAGGCCTGAGTTTTCACACACTGCCCAGAGGGGATCCTTTGTGTATGGAGAAAAGTGAACCCATGGGTCCTTGTGGATGCTAAGCCTTCTTCCTAGGAGCTCTGCAGCCCAGCTAACTGTGCGGGGCTCTGACAGAGACAGACCCTGGTCACACTCCCTAAAACCAGGAGAAAGACTTCCAGCTTTGACACCTGCCAGCTCAGGCTTCGGCTGCTCTGGAAGCCCAAGTCAGATCCAGAGCACCTCCCCCAGCCGCAAGCCAGGGCAATCAGCTAATTGCCTCGCCGACGTGGCTGATAAGATGCTATCGGTAGTGTAGATACCTTGGCTACAGTAGGTTTTTGTTACCAGAACTCCTCAGGCATTTAATGTGCCCAATGTCCAGTAACAGGGTGCAGGAAGGTAGGTGAAAGAGACTGGGTGTCAGGACACCCTGGAAACCGTCCAAGAAAGTAAGGCAGAGATGACTAGGGCTTGCTTGTCTCCTCCAAACTAACCTGGTAAAGGAATGAATGAATGGTCCAAAGGTTGACCGGAAGCATCTCAAGACACAAAGCCACATGATTCCAGCTTGGTGAGCCATACCAGTTTCCCAATCACCTAAGGCCACACCACTTCCCCTCTTTCTATTTAAGGCGCTCCGGACACACCCTTTTACCCTTTGTGTGGTCTGAGCCAGACCCAGACTAGCAGACTGTAGCAGGCTTTCCTGGGGGGCCAGAAAGGGTTTGAAGCCTTCTGAGGCAGGCTCTCCAGCTCAGGAGAAGTCAGAAGTCGTGTCGTCAGGGTGTTCATTTTAAACTTCAGCTCAACAACTGGGTTGCAAAACCCACTTGGTTAGACGGCCCCCAGGTTTTTTTTTTTTCCGGTTTTTCGAGACAGGGTTTCTCTCTATAGCCCTGGCTGTCCTGGAACTCACTCTGTAGACCAGGCTGGCCTCAAACTCAGAAATCCGCCTGCCTCTGCTCCCCGAGTGCTGGGATTAAAGGCGTGCACCACCACGCCCAGCTTGCCCCCACCATTTTTAATGAAATAAGAGTAGAAAATACTGAATGAACTTTCCAAGCTCCCCCTCCACAACCACCCAAAAAAAAAAGCAGTAATGCATGTTTCCTCTTTGTAGTTCGAGGGAAGGGACTCTGGGCCCTGTGCACGCTCCATCACTAAACTTCAGCCCTCCTTTAAGAAGTTTTCTTTGAGTCGGGCGTGGTGGTGCACCCCTTTAATCCCAGCACTTGGGAGGCAGAAGCAGGCGGATTTCTGAGTTCGAGGCCAGCCTGGTCTACAAAGTGAGTTCCAGGACAGCAAGGGCTACACAGAAAAACCCTGTCTCGAAAAACCAAAAAAAAATGTTTTATTATAAAGCCCAGGATGGCTTCAACCTCCCGATCGTGTCTCAGCCTCAAGTGGCTTTGAATCCATGACTCTCCTGCCTCAGCCTCCCAAATGTTGGGAGTTACAGGCATGTGCCACTAAACAAGACAGAGGGCAGAATAAGAGAGTTATCCACCCTACGAGAGGGTGCTTCTGTGCCTGGTGTTTATGGGAGCCACCTGACCCTCCATGCCAGATCACGGGGGAGGGGGAGCACAGCCCAGTGAGCTATGAGACTTGTCCAGCGACAGAATGGGGAGAGATGATCCTGGAGGGCGTGTGCAAGGCGAGCCACCTGAATCTGGATCCTGTCTTCCCCATCCCCAGCCCCTCAGCCCAGAATGACACAGGCAAACTGGTAGACCCTTTCCTGTGACAGATATGAGGGTATCGACTTGCCTCACCCTTCATTTATAAGGAGTCTGTTGCAGCTGACAGGGCAGGTTCTATAACTCGGCTTTCAGGCTTGTGCCCATGTTCTGTGACGTCACTCCCAGCAGCACCTACCCACATACTCCCAACCAGGCCCCTGCAAAACCCAGAGCCATACAAGCTGCCGGTCTGCGGCTAGGTAAAGGAGGAACCGAGGGATATTCCCTAGCCCCAGCTGCTCTACAGAACCATATAGAGACTGTCATTCCGCCACCCACTCTCCACACCTATGTCTAACAACCAAACACCAATGACCAGTCCCTGACTGGGCCTGAAAGGGCCTGGGGGGGGTGTAGGGCCTGTGGGCAAAGCCAGCTGGGTTTTCACACAGGAAGGAAGAGCAAACTGAGGTGGGAGGCAGTGGAGGGAGGGCGGAAATGACTGCTGTGTTAGCACCCAGAGGCAGACAGGAGGCTCAACCCCCAAGCCCAGCTTTGACCCTGATGCTAAAAACAAGCATGTGATCTGCACTCAGACCCCACACCCACCATGACCAGGGAACGGGTCTGCTCCAGAGAATGGGAGATGACTTAGACACTCTGTGTGTGTTTGTGTGTCTGTCTGTCTGCCTCTAAAAAGGACAGTCTCTTTAAGGAGGAAATGCCATTTGGGCATAGTGCCCACCAAAGAGGGAGAACAAAGAAAAGGCCCTTGGGTACCTCAACCTCCCCCTTGCCTCTGGTCGGACCACTGCCGTGTGGGCCTTTGCAGAGGTTGTCAGGGAGCGGATGAGAAGGGAGGGCAGAGGGTAGCCTGGGCATTGGGGAAGGGTCTCACATTGCTGATCTGGTCCTGGGTCTTCTTGATTCTCTGCAGCTCGGGCGTGTCTGCCACCACGCTGAAACCTTTGCCCTTATTCTTCTCAAACTCCTCCTTGTAGCGCACCTGGAAGCCAAGAGGAAAAGGAGAGCCTGGATTCAGGTGGATGTGAAGATGGGCTTGCCCGGCCTGAGGACCCTGATCAGAAACAAGCCACCCCCCTACAGACACACACACACTCAATGCAGAAGCCTAAGCCAGAAGGTGTCAGAGCAATAATAACCCCATTAAGACATTTCTAGAGGGCTCTGAAGGGAGGCCACGCATTGAGTGCCCACAAAGAAGCAATATCTTATGGGGGAGGGAGGATGGCTCAATGGTTAGGAATACTAGCTGCTCTTCCAGAGGACCAGCAATAAATACATACATAGAACACAAAAGAAAGAAAAACAAAGATGGAGGCACTTCGGCTCAAAATCCCGACATCAGAATCCACCAGAAGAGAGCATTAGCTGGGCATGGTGGTGCACGCAGTGAACATGGACGTGATGGCTTGCTGTGCACCGACTGGGTTTGCATAGGACTTGGCAACCTGATCCTGCCATCTCTACCCATTCACTGTCTGGGCATGAACTGTCTCTAGATAGCTGAGGCACTGACTTGGAGCTAGATTGTTAGTTTCATTCCCTGTGAGTTTCAGGCCCTCTTCCTCAAGTGGGGCATGTGAATAAACTGTACATTCAAATCAGACACCAGACTGCCCACCTCTCTGTGACATGAAACGCAGGTCCAATCCCTAGCACCATGTGGCAACTCACAGTCATCTGTAACTCCAGCTCTAAGAGGTCTGAGGCCCTCTTAGAGTCTCTGAGGGAGCAGGACATGCACATGGTACATAGCATATAGGCAAAACACCAGCACATACAAAATCAATCAATTAATTAATTAATTAATTAATTAATTATGTGCTAGGTGGTGGTGACACATGCCTTTAATCCCAGTGCTTGGGAAGCAGAGGCAGTCGGATCTCTATGAATTCGAGGCCAACTACAGAGACAACTACAGAGAGAAACCCTCTCTTGAAAAACCAGGCAGGGGGGGAAAAAGCCAAAAAAAAGTTTTAAGTAAAAAAGGGCATTTCTGGGCTGGAGAGATGGCTCAGTGGTTAAGAGCACTGAGTGCTCTTCCAGAGGTCCTGAGTTCAATTCCCTACAACTTGCCAAATCTGAGTATCAGCAGCCTGCATCCCAGCCAGGAGATCGCCCGGACCCACCAAGAGCGTGGGGGAATTTCAAAGCAACTAGCTGAGCTAAGGCTGTGTGTGCCAAAGGACAAAGCCGCCGCCCAAGAAGAGAGCAGCGAGCCCATCCGTGAGCTTCTGACAAGCCAGAATAGCTCCCCGGAGCCTGTCAAGCCGGCCTCTGAGAGGGAGTTCTGCACGCAGAGAACCTCAGAAGAGAGGTCTGAGCTCTGAGGAGAGCCCCACCATGCCCTGCTGTCCCGCTCTCCTGAGAACTCTATGAAGAACTAGAGGCACGCAGGACACACTACAGGAACGGAAGTAAGGTCTGAGGAACAGTTCATCGCTCATCCTTCTCTGGGGATTCTGCAGAGCCAAGGCTGGGAACTGTTTCTTGGCTTTAGCAGCTCACTGTCCACCTCAGTAACCATCTGTTTCAGGCCTCACCAGCTGTCTGGTTTTCCTCTACAAGGCTGCACTATCCTGAACCAGGTCAGTCCAGGACACGGGGGCCAGGATGTTGGGAGTTTCCAGAATGCAAAGCCCGAGGCACTGGTCACATCTCTGAGGACTCAGAGCTCCTGAGCTCTCCGGTCAGGCCCTTCAGGGTCAGGATCACCATTTGGGTGGATCTTTCCTCCTTTGATGGAGATGGATTTGGGAGCTCAGGCCTGTAATCCGGCATTTGACGGGCTGCTAAATTAGGACATAGCCACAGAGTGAGACCAAAAAGATCCAGGGGTTTCAATGCACTTGGTTCACATTAGAAGCCAGAGACTGGGATGTGGACCCGGACTGACACAGGCTTCACCTCCCTTGGTGGCGAACACCTTTAATCTCAGCACTTGGGAGGCAGAGGTAGGCGGATCTCTGTGTTGGGAGGCCAGCCTGGTCTACAGAGTGAGTTTCAGGACAGCCAGGGCTACACAGAAAAACCCTGTCTCAAGAAACAAAAATAAAAAACAAAACAAAACACAACAACAACAACAAAAAGCAAGGCCACAAAAAACCCAGGACAGTAATGCACACCTAAAATCCCAACACTAGGGAGGTAGAGGACAATCTGTGAGATGATATATATGTACACATATATTTGAAGCCAGCCTGGAATACATGAGACTGTTTCAAAATATTCCTGTGCACACATGAGCACACACACACACACACACACACACACACACACAGGCTGAGCACAGTGGGTGACAGCTGCCTATACTCTTATGACTAAAGACAGGAAGATCATGAGTCTGAGGCAAGCCTGATACAGTGTGATCAGAGTCTCTCTCTCTCTCTCTCTCTCTCTCCCTCCTTCCTTGCCTCCCTCCCTCCCTCTCATGTCAAAAGATAGGAGACATTCCTATCACTAAATATGGGCCTAGGAGCAGAAGGAGCTAGGACTGATAGGCCCAATCTCCAACCTTCTGTGTTATCTTGGGCCAGTGACTTAACCTCTGGAAGCCTCAGGTTCCACATCTGTTAAATGGGAAAACAATGTCGTCAACTGTGCTGAGGCAGAAGTGCTGTGCTGCACACCACACCAGAATGACTGTGCTGAGCCAATGCCAAACCCCACTCCCTCCAGTCCCCTGGCTTGGCAAGGGTCAAGTCCCTAATCCAGGGAACAGTTGCCATGGCAACACTGCAATGACATCAACTGGTTCCCAGGCTTAGGGACAGCCTTTCCTCCTCACTGAGAAAAAGGATAATCCATTTCACACTAACAGGAGGCAGAGAAGGTGGAGTGGGAGGGGGCAGGGAAGCCTGGGTGCCACACAGTGTGGCCACAGGTTCCAAGGAAAGCCAGTGCTCCTCTTGAGGATGGTGTGTAGGGAAGGAGTACAGGCTAGCTGGCCTCTAAAAGCCCACTCGATCTGGAGTCTACGACCCTATAGCTAAGCAGTTTTTGGACTTAACTGGAGAATAGTGGTGGAGAAATTTCTTTGAGAGCTTTTTATCTTATTATTTGAGTTTGCTAAAAGGGAGGGGGCAGCCTGTAGGCCCCCAATCAGACTCTCCCTTCACCCATGTAAGGGTGCTTGCATTTGGATGGCCTGCCAGGTCACTCAAGCCTCTTGTCAGTTTGGCCACAACAGGGCCTGAACTTTGGCCAGATGACTCTGTCTCTGCTTGGTGCTGCCAGCACCTCCCTCTCTGGAAATTCCCACAGCAGCACTGGGCGAAATGCCCAGACAGCCAGTATCCATGAACATCTACCTTTGCTGGGTATTTTGATACCCTCTCTCGTTTATCCCCGCTGAGAGCAGCCACACACACACCAGCGTCTGCCAGCAGAAAAGGAATGACCTGAACGCAGACCCATCATCTCTTGGGATCCAGCAGAAGCAGCCAGTAGCTTGGCAGTACACAGTATGACCAGTGAGACAGGATTGAAAGTTCTAGGCCGCCGGGCGTGGTGGCGCACGCCTTTAATCCCAGCACTTGGGAGGCAGAGGCAGGCGGATTTCTGAGTTCGAGGCCAGCCTGGTCTACAGAGTGAGTTCCAGGACAGCCAAGGCTATACAGAGAAACCCTGTCTCGAAAAACCAAAAAAGAAGAAAAAAAGAAAAGAAGGGGGTCGGGGGAAGCAGGGGGATGTGCAGGCCTCTATTCTGGGGCAGAGGCAGGTGGATCTCTTTGAGTTCCAGGCACTCTTGGGCTATATAGCAAGTCCCAGGGCAGTAGGGATATGTAGTGAAGCTGTCAAAAACAAAAACAAAAACACTACCAAAAATACAAGCAGAAACTACTTGTGTTGGACCCTTACTGTGTAGCCGATTCCCCTCTGAAAAAGCAACTGGATTTCCCATCAGGCCCACAGATGTGAGGAGCTAAGGAAAGATCAGAGCCCGGAGCAGAGGTCAAAGTCATCGCCTCCACTTCCTCTCCCTTTCGCAGAGAACAGGAAAAAGGAAATGTGCTAAGCTCTGACACCATACCAGGAGTGGCAAACACCTAATAACATGCTAATGCTCCCACAGGCAACCCCTGAGAGATGACTGCCATTTTATACATGGAGGCCCTGCCCTGTGGCAGCAGAGTGCTAAATGACAACACCAAAGACACAGCCAGAGGTGATAATCTGAGATTCACTTTAGGCTGCTGCTTCTCGCAATAAAACAAAGGCTGCCAAGTGTGGGGGGGGGGCGGGGGGGGGCTGCCTCCTGGGCTTGGGAGGCAGAGGCAGGTAGATCTCTTGAGTCGAGGCCAGCCTGGTCTACAAAGTGAGTTCCAGGACAGCCAGGGCTACACAGAGAAACCCTATCTTGAAAATGAAAACCTGAGACAGGTCTCTCTCTCTCTCTCTCTCTCTCTCTCTCTCTCTCTCCCCACACATACACACACACACACACACACACACACACACACACACACACACATATATACATACATACATACATACATACATACATACATACATACATACACTATGCTTCTCTTAAATTCACCATGCAAACAAGGCTGGCCTTGGATTCCAGAGTATACCTATTGTCAAACCTGGCTCAGACTATCATAGCATTTTTAAACTATGTGTACACGAATGTGTATCTTCATTGTTTATGATTGCACGCAAGGTCAGATGTCTTCTTCAGGAACACAATCCACCTCCTTTAAGACAGGGCTTTTGTTTGTTTGTTTTGTTTTTGTTTTTTTTTTTTTTTGAGACAGGGTTTCTCTGTGTAGCCCTGGCTGTCCTGGAACTCACTCTGTAGACCAGGCTGGCCTCGAACTCAGAAATCCGCCTGCCTCTGCCTCCGGAGTGCTGGGATTAAAGGCAAGACAGGGCTTCTTATAAGCATGGAGCTCACAGATCTAGACAGAGCCCCCAGAATCCTCTGGTCTTAACCTCCCCACGGAGGGATTACAGTCATGAGCATCTGCCTTTTTTTTTTTTTTTTTTAAATCTAGGTGCTGAGAACTTGAGGGGCAAGAACTTTACCGATAGAGCTATCTTCCTTGTCTTTTTCATTCGAGATTACACATAGGTGCTACTACACTCAGTAAAAGTACCACTCGTCAGGGTGTGTGGCTGGCGTGCAGGTCACAGGATCCAAGGCAGGAGTGAGAACCCTGCGCCAAGATGAGTGCGGGAGAGTGCACACACGCACACATGCACGCACACGCAAGGCATTTCCTGAAACACTCTATGAAGGTGACAAGGAACAGAAGAACAGAGAGACTCCCAGCACATCTGCCTGGGAGAGAGGCCTGGACTTGGTCACACACATCCTCTATTTCAACTCCACCCCAAGGATACTGTCTCTATTTAGTAGGGGTACAGTGAGAAGAGGGGATCTGGGGACAACAGCCAGCTTTGACAGCACCGCTCAGAGTGTCACTTCTGGGCAGCTCTGTGGTTGGGGAGGTTACAGATATCCCAAATACCCAAAGCACCAGTCTCAGGACCAATGGCAGCAGTGGGGGAACAAAGCAGGAACGGTCCGGGCAGCTCCCCAAAGAAACCACACATGAAGCCAGGCCAGGAAGCAGGCAGCCCTGGAAGGAGCCCAGGATGCCCTGCTGGAGTGGGGCATGGAAGAGGGGGAAGGGGAGTAAGGTTCCCACTTTGCTTCCAAGGCCACACAAAGCCCTAGCCAGCCCTGCCCCCACAGCATCCACAGATCTATCACTAGCCATGCTGGCCCTGCCAAGCCCTTAGCAACAGGCCCAGGCCCCAACTTCCAGGCAAATGGGTCTCTATCTCTTTTGTGTGTGTGTGTGTGTGTGTGTGTGTGTGGTTTTTCGAGACAGGGTTTCTCTGTATAGCCCTGGCTGTCCTGGAACTCACTTTGTAGACCAGGCTGGCCTCGAACTCAGAAATCCGCCTGCCTCTGCCTCCGGAGTGCTGGGATTAAAGGCGTGTGCCACCACGCCCGGCTTGGTTCTCTATCTCTATTTTGCTACAGAAGGGGGAAAAACTATGAAGGGGGAAGAAAAACAAACAAACAAAGGCTCAGACTGCACAGATGGTAGACTGTGGGAGAGACACACCAGCCCAGAGCTTTCTTTTCCACATGGTCCTTCCTGCAGGTCCCCAGGTTCAGGAACATATCTGTGCACCCAATGCAGATGGTCAATTCCTTCACCTCCCACCCCATTGACTGGGGTCACACAGACCTTCCAGTATGTCACCACCCCGAAGCTGCCACCTGTTGGCTTTATTAGCTCTACCCTGCTTGCGCCTAACTTAGCAGCCCAGCAGAGGAAGTCTCCAGGGCACCCCTGCCTAGTCTGGGCACAGGCGAAAAACACCAGTAATCCCAACCCCCAGGAGGCTGCGTTGGAAGGATTAGCAGGGGTTTGAGGCCGGCCTGGGTTAACCTCCTTTGAGCTGGTGTGATGGGCAGTCAGTCCTATAGAACAGTTCCAGCTGTGTACTGAGGCCCCGCCAGCTAAGCTCAAAATCTGCCCGCCTGTGGGCTGGGCAAGTGGTGCTGAGAGACAAGGAGTTAGACAGAGTCCCAGGCAGATGGACAGACAGACAGGGAGGGAGGGAGCCGTGGCTAGATAAGAAAGATGGTGAGCCCTTGAACAGAGAACTTTGTCTTGGCCTCCATTATTTCTCTCGCCGTTTACTTCCATAAGAAAAAAAAAAAGAGAAAGAGAAAAAAAGAAAAGAAAAGAAAGAAAGAAAGAAAGAAAGAAAGAAAGAAAGAAAGATAGATAGATGGATAGTGAAGCTTTCATCAGCATGGCTTCTCCAAACCTCAGTGACACCACCTACGTAATAAGAACAGCCCCTTCTTAATCTAGGAGTAGAGACTCACACCTAAAATTCCAGCACCCAGGAGGCTGAGGCAGGAGAATTCCATCTCAAACTACATAGGTAGTTCCAGCCCAGCCAAGGATACAGTGAGACCCGGGCTCAAAACAACAACAACAACAACAACAAAGAGAAGCCAACGACCGGAGAGGTAGCCGCACAAAAGCAGCTCTTCCCTTTTTGACAATATGGTTGTGTGAACTGACACACACAGGGCCTGCCTCTTGGTAAGAAGCTAAGAGAACTCGATGGCAGCCCATGGCAGACCCTGGATAGTCTAGGAGCCTCCGAGTCTGTGTGTGAAGAGCAGGGCACCCCAAAAAACAGCATGGGCAACCCTGATGCCCCTATACACAGGCACGGGTAGTAGGGATGGCTGGCTGCCTTCTGATATCAGCTCCGCCCTACAGGGGTCAGATTCCAGAAGCAAAAAAAAAAAAAAAAGAAAAAAGAAAAAAAGCTGAGGGCTGAGGTGGAGCTCTTGAGGGCTCCCAAGGGCAAGTGTGTTGGGTTTCTCCTTAAAGTAGGATGTAGAAAGAAAGAAAAAAGAAGAGGAGGAAGAAAAAGGAAGAGGAGAAGGAGAAGGAAGAGAAGGAAGAGGAGGAGAGAAGAAGGAGGCAGTCTCTCGCTTGGCCCAGGCAATCTCTCTCTGGCCCTCTGACCCCTCTCCCTGCTAGCTGGACCATTCCATCGTCATCTGGAGTCATTAGGAGCAGCTTCCCCAGGAGATGCTAAGGGGCAAGCAGCTGCCTGTGCTGTGGGACACACTGGAGGGCTACATACCCAAGGCACACACTGGTGGGTGGGAGTGAAGAGCCCAGATATGGCAGGCAGCCTCGCTCAATACGGCCTTGAACTCTTTAGGACTCGCTTCCAAGCAGGGACAGGGAGGGAACTGATCCCAAACCTGCCCTTGGAGTTGCGTACCAGAAAGGAGAAGTAACCACACCGCTTTTAGGTTTCCCACGTTCTCAGCAGCTTTAGGGTCTACTGCACTTCTTAAGGAGAGGAAACGGTTCCCTTCAGGTAGTAGATAGGAGACCATAAAGCCAGATGTGGTGTGACCTGCAATCTTGGCACTTGGAAGATGGAGATAGGAGGAGGGATTCAATGCTATTCTTTTTTTTTTTTTCCCTAAGATTTTTTTTTGTGTGTGTGTGTGTGTTTAATTATATGTAGGTGTGTGCTTTCATAAGGTTATGTGCATGTGAATGCACGTGAGCGCCGGGAGGCTTCAGATTCCTCCAGAGCTAGAAATACAAACGTTGTAATGGTTGTAATGACGTGAATTCTGAGCTGTCTTTCCAGCCCCCAAGGCAATTTCTTAAAAGACATATGACATTATCATCTCAGGACAACCAGAACCAACAAACCGAAAAAAAAACCACCTGAAGCAGTCCTGCAAGGGTCTGTGCCGAGTGAGCCCTTGTGGCCCAGGTGGCACCAACCTGGGCCCCTTGCCAACTCAGTAAATTCCCCTACTGTATTCTCTCATCTAATCCTTTAATCCTCACTGAGGCAGGCCAGGCTGGTTCCAGGCAGGCTCTCAGAGCTCCAGGCCACCTAGCACGGTGCAGCTCAGTGTCCCTGAAGGACAGAGTCTTCCCCTCATGCCTCCTTCTCTATTGTTGGAACAACCTGTATCACTCAGGAAAGCCAAGCTAAAGAGATGGGAGGATGGGACATCCAAAAGGTCTCAAGGACAAGGTTACGGAGGACAGGCTGTGCATCACAGACTGGTACGGTTTTCTGATTGGCTCCCAGCCCTTCTGTGTCATGTGTAAAGGGAGTGGCAGGCAAGGGACAGAGCAGAAGGCTCTAGGAGCCCAGGAGAGTCAAACACATGCCCACACCTCCCCAACCAACTTCAGGTAGGAAGGCGGTATTTACGCCCTCCCCGACCTCTGCAGAAGTCAGGAAGTGTGAAGTAACTTAGCAAGGGTGGGGATGGGGAGACAGGCCAGCCTGTCAGCACTGCAGGCCTGACAGAGACCACAAGTGCCCTGGCTCAATCGAGTTACACAACCCCCTCCCCTTCCTTCCACCAGCCCCAGAGCGCGTGCGCCCCCGGCTCTCACCTGACTCTGCAGCTCGCTCTGTTGCTTGAGGCGGAGGTTTTCCGGAGTGTCGGCCACCATGGTGAAGGACTGCTTGGGATAGTGTCTGTGGGACAGAGAGTGGATCAGGCGTCACTCAGGGCAAAGACAGGGAATTCTGAGCTTCTCTTATCACTGAGCTGAGCCTCTTCTGCTGGACTGCCAATGCTGAAGCGAATGGGGGGCGGGGGGGGCTTCCCAGGCACAGCCTAGGCCGGCTCAGAGGGCAAGACACAGCAGGTCTGAGTAGCCGCCTGGCAGACAGAACGGTCCTGGCCCACAGGGAGGCTTCTGAGGATTTCAGATTACTTGTTTCAGAGAATCCACGCCTTGGAGTTTCCCCCATAGCGGATCCCAGGGGCAGGCCACCCAGGAGAGCCAGCTTAGTCAGATGGGTACATACAGGGTCAGAGCAGAGATCAAACACACAAAGAAGCATGAGGGACTCAAGACTGAAGGAAAAATGGACAAAAATACCCAGGAGGCTCCCTGTCATTGGGATAAGAGAACAATGCATATGCAGGCGGGTGATGGCGCCTTTAATCCCAGCCCTAAGGAGACAGAGGCAGCTGGATCAGTGAGTTTGAGGCCAGCCTGGTCTACAGAGTGAGTTCTATGACAGCCAGGAAACCAGAGAAACCCTGAAACCAAGAAAAAAGAAGAGAGAAAGAAAGACAGACGGAATACCTTGTCTGTCCAATATGATCCAACTCATAGGTAGCTGGGAAGATCTGTGTGTGTCCGGTCACACTTAAGTGACAGGTAAGAGCAGCTAGGGTTGCCATGTGCTAAGGGGCTTACTTCTGTGACTTAGTTATCAAATCGGCAGTCACCTCACCTCAGTGTTGCTACTGTCCACCCCCCTTTTGACAGACAGGAGAACAGACACGCTAGAGAGAGGTCAACGCACAGAAACAGATGAGAATTCTGACCCCTAGAAAAAAAAGCTGGTCTAGAGGTGGCCCAGAATGTAGCCTGCAGGGACTTGAAGGATGTCACCCTTACTGCACAGAGAGGTAGTGAACTATGCACAGAAATCTCTCAGCCGTCTCTTGAGTTCCTGTTCTTACTGCATGGACGCTCTCTTCCCGATTCTCCAGGAGCAGAGAGACTTTTGATCATTTGTCCATTGAGCTATCCACGCTTCCGGAAAGGGGGTTGGTTGAAGCTCAATAAACACTTAAAGTTAATAAACGTCACACCAGGTGCGCTGAAATTGATCTAGGACCAGGGAGCTCTTCACCCTTGTATCCCCACCACTCCCACCCCACCCCAAGATCCTCAGGTAAACCAGTCAGAGGACAAGCAGGTCTGTGTTTAGTGCTAGAATATGGAATAGCTGGAGCCCACATGACCTTCCTCCACCTCAGAGACCACGTGGGAAGCTTCTCCAAGCAGACACTGTATTGAAAAGCCTGACCCTGGTCACGTTTAGTTCTAGATGGCTGTACCTATCACTGCTGTAACCAGTGCAGACTCACAAGCACCGGGTAAGAAAACTACGACCCTTGATCATCCTTTTTCCAAGTATGACCCACCCCGGCTGGCCAATGTGCCCACAGGAAGCCATGAGCTGCCACCTGCTTATGTACCTCTCAGTCAAACTGGGCATGTTCCCTAGCCGCCTGCACCACCCTGTGAAGGTATTATATCCCTCTGGGTCACCCAGGGTAGAGTGGACTCAACCAAAGAAGGCGTGACTAGAAGGGACACGTGATGGGCTCTTCCTAGGGGACCAGCTTCACCTCCATGCTGATGTCACTGTCTTAGGCCTCGGTGATGAGTTCCGGCCATTCCAGTCAGCCAGATAAACAACTCCCTCAGCAAAGTGAGGGAGCTGGACGAGAAAAGCAGACACCTGCTGGTGCCCGCAGCTGGCAACAGACACGGACACGGACGAAGACAAGCAAAGGCAAGGTCCCCACCCCCAGGTCTGGCCCGGTGCCCTGCACAGCCAAGCCACACACGGCTCAGGAGCCCATCCAAAATTCCTACTCCCATCCAGGTCAGGGAGGATTAAGGTGGACTCTGTTCCTACAGACAAGGCGTGAACAGAGGGATAGGAAGCGAGATCTCTAGAAGAGCTGGCTGATCTGGAGACCCCAGGAGACAGGGCTTCAGAAAGGACCCTCCATACAAACTGGGTCAACTCTGAAAGGAAGTGGAACACAAATCAGGGTGACCTGGGCCTCTGTCAATAGAGATGCACACAGCAGAAGGAAAGGATCCAGGATCCAGGCAGCTCTGGCCACGTATGCAAGGTCAAGTTGTTATGTTACACAGGGTGGAGGCAGCCTGAAGAGCTGAAGACAGGAACTCAAGAAGCATCCATCCCACAGAAGCCATCCACAAACCCTGGGCAGACTGTTCTCTTCTGGCTGCCTACAGATTTAAGGCAGAAAGCCATCTCCATTGGCTCAAGGACAGCCAGACACGTGCAGACTGCCACGCCCTCTCCCCAGGTCCTCAGCTCCTGCTCACACAGCTTCTGCCTCCCTGGGGAGTGATTACTACAAAGGTGTGCCCTCCACGCTGCCAAGTGTTTCCTGGACACTCGCTGAGCTGGTAGCTGTGGAGCCTCCGTGCTCACACCTCCTTCGCTCACCCTGCCCCTGTCACACCCTGTACCCCATTAGAAGGTCCCAGGCACCAGATGCTTCAGATGGAATCCAGGTACTTCACCTCTCTGTAGCCACCATTATCTTCTTGACCCCTTAGAACAGGAATATTAATCGGGGGAGGGGGCAGCCTAGACGTGAACTCAAATGGGGAAGGAATTTAATCCTGTATTAGAGTAGGTTAAGACACTCCATTGAACCACTACACCCAACCCCAGGCAGAGGAAGGGCACCACAAGGACTACATTCCTCCTGATGGGTCAGCTCAGTCCCCCCTACACACACACACACACACACACACACACACACACACACACACAGAGAGCCCCCAACCCTGGGTGAGACAACCCTGCCTTTCCCTTCTCTTGCTAGCTGCTGTGCTTCAGGTTCCCATGGCAACCTCATTCTCAGCTCCAGGCAGGAGAGCAGAGAAAGGGAGAGGGGAAGGAGGGAGAGGTCTACGGGGTATGGGGGCAGGGGAAGACAGACTACGAGAGTATCCTCCACCAAGAAGATGCCCAAGGGGCCTGGGCTGGTTTCTTGCAGACAGCTGTGCTCTGGATTTGTCTCCAGAAGGCAGGATACCAGAGTATCTATCGGCGCTTTTCTCCTCCCCCGACAGGGTGGTCTTTGAAGAGGACTCCAGGTGATCCTGCAGAAACTGATGGCTCAGAATTCAACCTTCCTCTGCCCTCTTAGACCCCAGGTTGGAGCCATGCCTTCACCTTCGGATTTAGGGGGCTGGGGCGGGGTGGGGGTGGGGTGGCGCACAATGGGGACACATCAGTGTAGCTTTGGAAACAGTTTAGACCACAAGTCCACTCACTAACCTCCACCCCAGTCAGACCTTCAGGCCCCCACAGAAACAAAATGAGGCTACAGTGTCAGAGTCAGAGATAGAGCTGAGGCCACAGACAACAGCTGCTCTTTGTCCCTTCCTGGGCTAGCCTCTTATTAATCATTCCCAGAGAGTGAGATGCCTTCGATAGGGGCCTCGTCATAGACCCGTGTTTGCCAATGATAGCTGGGGGAGGGGTGGGGGGGTGGAGGACACAGGCCAATAGGACAGGAAGCTGGGTGGAGAGGGAGGGACAGGGAAGCTACCTAGCATCAGGAAGGTAAAAGCTGAAAGAGCCTGTGGTAGCCAGAAGGTAGGCGGGGAGCAGCAGGGCAGCGGCTGGGAAACCCCACAGGCTCGCTCACGGTTCAGCTCCTCTGTAGGCTATCACGTGTACCACCTCCCCAAACACCCCACAGCCTCTAGGCTGGAAAAGTCTGCATTATCAGGGTGCCCATTTTGCATAGAGGGAACCCGAGGCTTGAATTCAAGGGTAGAGACTTCGTTCAGTGCACTTTACCCTGCCCTGCAGCTGCCCGGCCAGATGAGGACATGCGGACCTGTTGGGGCAGATGGGCTCTGGCCCGGCTCCAGCTCCAATGACAAAGGTATAATTGGCAGAGCGATGATGGCCAAACAAAGTCCTTCATCCTTGAAGCCCAGCCCGACCTTTGAAACCCTTGAGAGGACAATGGCCTAAGGGAACAAGAGAAGCAGCCTCCATCCCAGGAGATAAGCTAACCCCGAGGACCTGGGCTACACTGTTTTAAGGCAGGAAGACTTTTATGAATTGCCTGACCGGGAGTGTGAGGGACAGGGACAGTGTGCACAGGAGCTGTATCCTTGGGGCAGAACAAGGACAGGCTCACAGATCCTGAATGCCCAGCTGCTCATTTTTGCAGGGAACATTACCCCTTCCAGGCTGGGACCTTCTTAAAAAAAAAAAAAAAAAAAAAAAAAACCACCACAGCTTTGTGTTCAAAGAGGAATAAAAATACACCAGCCAAAAATAAGAAACTGTTGGTTTGGCCAAAAGGAAGGAGGAGAAGAAAAAAGCCCTAACATCCTGACCCTCTGGTTATAGCCGTGGATCCCCAATCCCCTACTAGGAACACTGCCCACAGGCTGGTGAGAGAGGGCAGGCTCCGTTAGCCTTGATTCTTACAAGCCCAGTTCCAGGCTTTCAGGCCTAATGTGGCAGGGATAAGAAAAAAAACAAGGAGGCATTGTTTGACCAGATAGGCGAAAATGAGCAGTCCAAAAGATTAAGGGTAGACCGGAGGAAGAACTTACCAGCCCTTAGGCTTTGCAAACAAAATGAGAGAAAAAAAAAAAAAAGGCCTTTTCTTTCTTCTCTCTTTTTTTTTTCATTCGCAAACAACTTTAAACAATGTCTACACTTTGTCCCTGTTGGCAATATTTTTAAAAGATTCTGCCATGCTAAATAAGGCATGGAAATATTGGGTCTCAATTTTCTTATCAATAAATAGGGCCCAGGTATGAGAAGGAAGTGATTCCCCCAAAATTCCTGGAGGCCCCGACATGTCTACATGTGGAGCTACTACGGGGTGAATGAGACAGGAGGTGTTTGATGGCTGCCTGATTCTGCTTGCCTCCCTCACCCCGAATGTGACAGACACATTCTCACTGCTGGGTTACATTCAGCTCCCTGAAACATTTGATTCATATTGCCCCGGAAAGAGGCAGAGAACCTGGGAGAGGTAGACAAGCCTCAGATGCCACAAATGCTCCACCCAGGTCCATGGCAAGACCAACCGGATCTACATACATAGCAAGGCCCATCTGTGCCCAGAGGTAGCTCAGCCGGTAGAGTGTTTGTCCTAGCTAGCACGCACCTCCAGCCCGATGAACCAGGCGTGGTGGCACACGCCTGTCATCTCAGCCCTTGGTGGAGGTAGGAGGAGCAGAAGTTCAAGGTCAGGCAAGGAAGCAAGATGACTCAGCCTGAGAACCTGCAAAACTACAGTGGAGAGAAAGAGAGAACCAACTCCTGACGTGACCTGTATTGCATGCACGCCTTGGCTTGATAAGTCCAACGTCATCCTTGGCTACATAGAACCTAAGACCAGACCCGGCTACCTGACACTACTCAGGAAAACTGAATCAGGAACTCAGATGTCTTTTGTCAGTCTGAGGAGAAAGGTCACACTGAGGCCCCTCTTCCTTCCCCAGATAGTTTCCTCTAGCCCATAGTGGGCCTCTTGTCTGCAGGTCCCCAAGGCACTTTGTTCCCATCTCCATCCCAAATCCAGCCCAGAGCCCAGAGCACCACCCTCTGTGACTGATGGCACGGTCCCAGCGAAATAGGTTTGCATGAAACCAGGGCTCAGATGATCCAATTTACACAACAAATAAATCAGGGTATAAATATTTCTCTAGCCAACAGATCAGGCCCACCCCACCCATCTGAAAGTTGCCTGGAAAGAAGAGATGAGGGGGTGGGTGGGTGGGTGGGTGGGTGGGGTCCTTGGGCTACTACTGTGCAGGTAAGTGTGTGTGGCCCCTGCCTTACAGAGGAGAGCTGACCAGAAGGAATCGGCAGGAAGCTCAGCGGGAGCCTAGTGAGTCCCCAGGTGAGGATGAGGCCACTCCAGAACTATGTAACTGCACGCCTGTGCTTCACACCACCGGGTGGGCTGGCTGTGAGCTCTAGCCTGTGTTCATGCCCCTGACTCCTCCTCACGCATGTCCGGTGCAAGGAGGGAGAAACAGAAGCCTTTCACTGGTCACTTTCTACAATTCTGGAAAGACAGAGAGGACAGGGGGCTCTCATTCCTTCCTTCTTCCTCCACAAGAGCCTAGCTGCCCTCAGACACAGACACTGGCCAGAAACAGGCAGCACACAGAAGTTCCCTGCACACCAGAGTCACACTCTGTGGGTGGCCTTAGAGCCCTGGCAAAATGCCAGGAGATGTCACCTGGCTCTGTTATGTCCCGCACCAGTCAGGCTTAGCCCAGGGGAGGGGAGCACTGCTCTGCAGAAGGAGGCCTGGCCTGTGGCCCAAGAGCACAGCTGGGGTTGGAAGGAGTCTGGGGTACAGGGGGAGCTATTCCCCAGAAGCCCCAAGATTCAGGAACCCCAATGCCACTGAAAACTAGTGCCAGAGACCAGCTGGAAACAGGAGGGAATGAAGTTTGCCATAGGGCCTGGCACTGGCACTGGCACTGGCACGTAGCAGGGATTCTGGTCTAAGGCAGGGGAAACCCAAGTTCAGGCAGGTGCGAGGCCACATATCTGCATTTAGCTTTAGATGAGTTCAGCAGATGGCGGCACCAAGGACAAAGCCACCAGGGAGCACCAGCGGTGGCCAAGAGGCTGCTGCAGCTGGAATGAAGCACAGCTGAGACACACACACACACACACACACACACACACACACACACACACACACCAAAGCACACCCTTCCCAACAAACCCCCACTGGGTCAAAGGTCAAAAGGTCACCTGAATAGGGCTGAAATCAGGGTCTGTAAAAATGACTGGAGAGGCAAAGGGAGATGCCAACCCACTTCCCGAGCTGAAGGTCAGGAAGGGGAGAGAGCTGCTGACTCTCCAAGCAGGGAAGACCTCATCTCCTGCTTCACTCAGACCCCCCCCCCAACTGCTGCAGGTCTCCCCAAGAAAACTAAGCTAGAATTCCCGGCAATTCTGACAGAAAACATTCTCTCTCCAACTTGATGCTCACAGGATGATAAGCTGACTGGAGCCGAAGAGAGCAAAGAGAGACACACTGAGGTAGACTTCTGCCAGGAAGCGGAGGCACAGCCTGAAGATGCCCAAAGGAGGCTGGCAGAGCAGCCTGAAGCAGTCCAGCACCCAAAGGGTTAAATGCCCTGGGCTCTTTTTTTTTCCTCTCTGAACCTTACCCCACTCTCCAAAGGGGGGTGTGGGGGGGGGAGGAAGTGGCAGAGAATCAGGGTTTGTGTGAGCCCTTAAGAATTCAAAGAATGTCCCATTTCCCTTGGGGCTGGACTGGCTGGGAGTTGGGGTGGGGGAGGCAGAGGAGCCCTGGAAATCAGAGCTAAGGGATCTAAAAGAGCTGTGGTCCTTCCTCTACTCCAAACTGCCTGAGAAGGGTCCTTCAGAAGGAAAGATAGTAGTCAGTTATTCTGCCTCTTAAGCTTGGGGTGTTATCAAAAATCAGGTTCCCAGCACCTGAGAGAAGTTGGTATGGATCAGAGGGCAGGCAGCAAGTGTCTGGTAAATGTTCAAACCCCCGCTAGGAGATGGGGCCGTGATAGGCGGCCCTCAATGAGCCGAGTCTCCAGTTTCCTTTCCTGGTAAACTTTGGTTAAGTAGAATTAAACTGGGAGACCCAGCTAGTCGTGGTGAAGCAGGGTCCATAAGCCTGGAACTCTGGCGTTCACGCTGAGGTTGTACTTGCTCCCTTGGAAGTGGAGTCTCAGCTCTCTCTAAAACTGCAGGAGACTCATCTCCTGGAGGGTGTCAGCTGGCCAGAACAGGACCTAAGCTAGCAGCTCTCAGGATAATGGTCAAACAGTGTCCGAAGTCTCCCTTCCGAGGCAGAAAAGGAGCTGGCAGAGTGGTTAAGAGCACTGGCTAATTTTGCAGAGGACGTGGGTTCAGTTTGCAGCTCACAACCACCTATAACTCCAATGACAAGGGATCTGATGCCCTCTTCTGGTCTCCATGGATACCAGGCACACAAGCGGTTCCCATACACACATGTACATAAAACATTCATACACCTAAAATAAAATAAATCTGTTTTGTATTCTCAAAAGAAAGAAAGAAAGAAAGAAAGAAAGAAAGAAAGAGAGAGAGAGAGAGAGAAAGAGAGAAAGAGAGAAAGAGAGAAAGAAAGAGAGAGAGAGAGAGAGAGAGAGAGAGAGAGAGAATGAATCAAGAAGTGTCTAGAACCTTCTAGAAGCCAAGGGGACAGAGTCCCAAGCCTGGATCCCTTGCGGCAGACACAAAACGGTCCTAATCCCTGCTGGATCCTTTGCACAACTGTGCAGTGAACCCAGCAGACTGGCTTCACCATCCAGACAGAGGCTGTCCAGGAACCAGCCTCACATTGGCCTTGCCGTGTGATCTTGAGAAAGCCCCCTCCCTTTGCAAGCCTGATCTCTCATCTGTAAAATGGGGACAGTGAGAGTCCTCTGCTACGATGGGACAATGTGGTCACAATCTATCAAGCAAGGTGTGCACATGCTCCCATGTCACCTTGGGCTATCAGAGGGGGACAGAACTAGGGGGGGAAGCTGGATGCCCCGACACTGCTGTGTCCCCGAGACTCACGCGCTGCAGTAAGGTTTCTTCTCATAACCCTTGTAGTTCTTCATGTTCAGGGTCATCTTGCAGGTCTCGCAGTGAAAGCATGCTTTATGCCAGTACTGGGGTGGAGACAGACGGAAGACAAGGATTAGACAACAGAACTTCCCTAGGGATGGGTACCCAAATTCTCCACCCGGGGGTCCCACGCCAAGGCTGTAAGAACACCTGGTGAACGGGGCCACTCGAGGTCACAAGCTCTGACAGTCAATGACGGGACACGACCCTCCCCGTGCCCCACCAGACAGTTATTTAGATGTCAGGAGAGGGGTCTGATCTGAGAGTAAAGGGGAGAAGCCACTTAAGAAAGAGGTAGCAGCCCCCAGAAAGGTCAGCTCCACCTCCACAGACCACTCCAGCCCAGAACTGGATGAGCCTCATTGCTTATGCAAAGCGGCACTCGGTTGCTAAGCAGCACATGGAAAGAGCTGGTCCTTCTGCCACCAAGCCTGCAGAGGAGAGCCTCGCCCCTGGTACACAGGCCCAGACCAGGGTACATCTAACACCCTCTCTAAATGCCTCTGACCCTCTCCGCTCCCCTACGTGATGTTCTAGCTCAGTTGGCTCCCAATTCCCAAGAGACCTGGGATTAGAAGAACTGGTGTGTGCCCCAGCCACACCCATATCCGGTCTGGACCCGTCTCTCCCACCCACAGCTGGTAGGGGCAGGAGAGCTCGGCTTCAAAGCCCAGCAGCTAGAACAAAGGTGTGTCCATATGACAGCCCCATCCAGAGATCTAGATGACCTTGGCCTCAGTCTGCCCGCACCCACGCCTGGGAGTCTGATTCTAATTCCGGTCTACGGACTGCAGAGGATAGATACTGCCTATCCTCCCGGACTGTTAAAGATTCATGAGAAATCCTCTGCCCCTGTCAAAGCACCTGGCATCTCCATGCAGGTGCTGGACGCTTGAGGCAGGCACAGAGCCCAGCTTGAGCTCCAACATGTCTATATGGGACTGAGGGGTAACTCCAGTAAACTCAGGGTTCTAAAACTGAGCCACCAAGATTAATGGGGAGGGGGTGACAGAGGAATGGAGAAACATGTGAGCTAACTCCATTCCAAAACTCTAGGCTAACTGAGTGTTTCTGTCTACTTCTCAGCAGTCAGCAGAGACACTCCTGACCCCCAAAGGAGGTGGCCAGAGGCCAGAGAGGGACCTAGGGAAGACCTCAGAAAGTGCCTGACTGAACAAGCAGTAAGACTGATTCTCAGCCATCTGTCAAAGAACTCCCCCAAAGTGGTGATTTTTTAAAACATGTTTCCCAAACTAAGAGAGCTTCAGACACACTTGGAAGAGGGGCCAGAAGAAAGGAAGCTCAGATACTGGGACCCCAAATCGGACACCAGGGCTATTTCTGGGGGCAACTGCCCTCTAATGAGTCATTTTTGTCTATCAAGGAGACCCAAAAGAAAAAAAAAAATCTAGCAGGGAATGTTAACAAGGCGACAGGCTATGGAGGAAACCACTCTTTGGGAAGAAAGCCAGCTGTAAGTCTGGAAGGGTTGGCTGGTCTGAGCCTGACCCCACCCCCACCTGGACCCATCCTAGAGCCACTGCCCCCACCCCCACCCTCAGTAACTTCCGGAATCCTTACTGTTTGGGGATGGCACATAACACCAACATATAAACCCCCAGAAGAAAACAGGGTGGTCCTTTCCCCATAGATTCCCCTGACTGGGAGGCATTGGCAGACTGCCCTAACTCTGTCACCAGCCAGTCTGCAGCCTCTGCCTGCATGCCCCTGCCTGGGCCCCTGCCTCCCCCACCCCCGCAGGGGCCCGCCAGGAAAAACATTCTGCAGAATCCAGACCATGACCCACTTTCACGCACACATTCACAGGAATACACTGTCCCAGGCCTAGGGATACTGCCAAGGCCACCTCCTGATTGATTGACTCTGGATCAGGAAAGAGATCTTGAGCAGATGGCCAGGCACTCACCCTCCAGCCAAGTCATGTGGAAAAAGAGGGTAATAGTATATAGACAGTCCAGCGCTTCAGCACACCACTCTTGAGGCTGACCCCAAGAGTTTGCTCCTGTTAGCAGTTTACTCCCAGGGATCCTTAGGGGATCCAGTGTTCACAATGTGATACATCAGTCTGGGACCAGGGAGGATGGACATCCATCAAGGGCAGAATAATGTAAACCAGAAATGGTTGAGGGTCTGCTGAGTACTGTGTAAAGGGGTCACCACTGTTATCTCCCCAGGGAACCATAAGAGAACCAGAAAGCCACTCCTTCAGGGGGACAGGAAATGGGCATTCATTCAGTAGTGCCTGGGAACCAACTCCAGGATAAGAGAAACTTCATCCTGTCTCTGTCAGGTATCAGGGAAGGATGATGCTAAGGAGAGAAAATAGTACTATCCTAAGGTCTGTCTGCCTTCTTCCCCTGACTCTAGGAGCCTTGGTTCACATCAAGAATGGACCTGCTTACAAGATCCGGGACAGGGACACACTCCTAGGACTTGTAACTGAGGAAGCAACCCATACCTGGAGGCATGCAGCTCAAATTCCCTAGTCACAGGTAAGGTCAGGCCGCTCAGTCAGACCCCAGGTACTAGAGGACAACCACCCTCCCTCCCTCCCTCCCTCCCTGCCTCCCTCCCTCCCTCCCTGCCTCCCTCCCTCCCTCCCTTCCTTCCTTCCTTCCTTCCTAACTTCCTTCCTTCCTCCCTCCCTCCCTCCCTGCCTCCCTTCTTTCCTTCACCTGCCTGAAATGCATTTCGGAAAACAGATACTACAGAAAGACAAACAAGCAGTGGAGACAGAAGCCCCTCAAGGGTCCAGCTCACTCAAGCCAGACTCTGTTACTCCATCACTCTAAGGAGAGGAGCTTCATTCAGGTCTCTGTACCTACGGCCTGTCATCTGCTCCCTAGGGTGGCAGTGACTCAGGGCTGGAGTATGGGACACCTCCCTTCCTGTAGCCTAGGGTCAGGGTTTGTTCGTTCTTTAAGGTCAACACTAGCACCACCCAGACCCAGGTTATCAACCTAACTCAGGGCCTCCAGCTTAGAAAGGCCAGGCATCTCACACACTTCCACAATTGCTTTCTAATAACCTGAGGCTCCCAGAGAGCCAGGCCTCAGGATCCCACCCAACACATTCCTCCAGACAGGATGAGGAAGGGTGGGACACAGTTCCCCACCACCACACACACACACACAACAGGTTTCATTATGTAGCTCTGGCTGGCCTAGAAATACACTATATATGTAGCCTAGGATACTGACCTCAAACTCAGAGATCCTCCTGCCTCTGCCTCCCAAATGCTGGGATTAAAGATATAAACCACCATGCTGCCTGAGTAGGATCCACTTTTGGAAAAAAACAATATAAATTTTAAAAAAAAGTTTTTTTTTTCTTTTTTTGCAAATATTCCAGCAGAAGACCTAAACAGCCAGAATTTTGGAAGCTAGGACAGTAGTTTAGTTAGTAAAGGGCTTTGCCTAACAGTCAAGGACAAAAGCCTGGGTTTAACCTTCAGCCAAAGCAGAACTGGATGTGGCGGCAAACTCATCTGTCATCCCAGCACTTGGGAAGCGGAAGTAAGAGAGGATCGAGAATTCAAAAATAACCTGGACTATACAAGACGCTGTCGCAAAAAAATTAAAAAAAAAAAAAAAACACCCCACTTTGTAAGTCATAGTGACATATGACTATAATCCCAGCACTTGGGAAGCTGAGGTAGTAGGAGGATTTTAAAAAAAGAAAGATAAAATTTGGCTAAAAGGAGGGGGACATCCCATCCATCAGCCTCCGGTTCTAGGGAGGCATATTCCATACCAAAGTCAGAGATTGGGTGCGACCAGAAAGTGGCCCAATATAACTTACTTAAAATATTTTAAGAAAAAAAAAATTTTTTTTTTGCAATTTATGCAATGTGGTTGTATATTCTCTAGAGAGAACTTTGTAGATGACAATGTCATGTCCCAATGTCAAAAGACTAGACACACTGGCATATAGGACTCAGATTACTGGAGCTATCCCTTCTGGACTCTGAGGCTGGTCAGCTCTGTACACTGAAGTAAGTAGTGCCTGAGTATGACAGGCCTGGCCTTAAAGTGATTGCAGGGTATCCTAAACTCTTAACTACAAAACTCCGAGGCCGGGAGTTGGGGGCGTGCGGGAGGTGGGGTGTGTGGTGGGAGCAATGGACGACAGCTCAGTGGTTAAGAGAAAAAGCTTTTCTTCCAAAGGATCCTGGTTCCATTCCCAGAACCCACATGGTGGCTTCTCAGGATTTTGTAACTCCAGTCCCAGGCAACCCAACCCTTCTTCTGGCCTTCTCAGACACCAGGCACACACATGGTGCACAGACACACATGTAGGCAAACATCCATCCACATAAAATAAAGCAAACAACAACAACAAAAACAAAGATGTTATTCTCAGCTACACAGACTTTGTACATTCACAGAGCCATTCAGGGCAGGAGACCTTCTGTAAATGGACATTCCAAAGTGAGTCAGTGACCAAGTCCCTAGCCTTCCTTTTCGTCCCCACCTGGTTTTAGAAGCTGAGGGAGAAAGAGAGAGAAAGATGTCTCAACAGTGTAGGTCACTGGATACAAAGTAAGTGTTCAATAAATATTTGTTAAATGAATGAGGTCACCCTGTTTCTCTTTCCTGCTCTAATCCCTGAAACCCTCTAGGGAAACAAACCTCAACCTCCCTCCTCAAACACCATCATGAGCACTGCATATTTATCTAGCAGGCAGAGAACATGCTGGTTCTATGGGTTGGGGACAGACTAGCCTTCACTGGTGACAAGGTTTACCCACTTATGCCTTTGAGAGATAAGGCTCAGGCAGGAGAAAAGGCTGAGCATTAAGAATGGCTTACTTTCCAGCCTCTGCAGGCTGCATGCCATCGGGGACCGCAGTAAATCAAGCCAGTCTAAGTTGATTCTCCCTGACTGTAGAGAAGCCTTGGAAAGTTGGGTAGCAACCATGCCTAAGGGACTGAATTTTGCCCACACCCAGGTCTCTCTGCCCAGCATTCTCCAGGGTTCCAGTTCTAGCTTCCTATTGCCTGCAGGTCATGGACGGAAGAGACCGAATACCTGGATTTTCCAGTCTGGGTGGGGGAGGGGTGTGGAAAGGCAGATGGCTCTCCAGGGCCACTTCCGCTAGGGGGAGTTCTAAAACCAGGAAGAAATCACCCACTCCCTCTTCCCAGGGCAACCCCGACCTGAATATCCTCTTTTAGCAAGGACAAGTTATCGCATAAAATCCCCACCCCCTTCCCTGTGACACACACACACAGCACTGAAGGTCTTTACAAGGGGAGTGGTTGGATTCTGGACAGAAAAGAGAGGAATGGCCAGCCTTGACCACACTCCCTGCACTGTCCACCTCTAAGGCAATGGCATCATCCATACCCATCAGGTGACAGACAGGGAATACTGAGGCCCAGAACCATTCATAAAGTAGATGGGCACAGACCAAGTCTCCCAACCCCCAGGCTAGCAAATCCTTCCATCACTCATTGCCCCTCCCCATTCATTACTGGGGACCAAAAGGGGAGCCCATTTGCTGACCCAGGGTGCTGCAAATGCAGGGCTCAAAATATCTGATCCCAGCGACGACAAAGACCCTCATGTAAGGACAGGGTTTCTTTTTGGGGGGTGGGGTAGGGTGCCTTCATCTAGGAGTGCCAAGCGCAAGTCCAGAGGCCGTACAGTGACTGGGAAGGCCATCACCTTCCCTTAAGCTCCTCCTATCCTGGTACCTAGCCAAGCCCCACATCTCTTTCCTCAAGAAAAAGTTCAATGTTTCAAAACTACAAGTCCCTACCTCCTGACCGGGATGGGGCGGGTGTGCGGGGGATGTCTAAAGGTTCCTAAGAAGGAACTAACCCTAGCCCGGAGAGACAAAGTATCCGACAAAGTATCCATTTCCAACAAAACTAGATCGCCTCTTTCAGGCGCCTGCTTCTGGCCAGTTCAGCCATAAAGGTGGGAGTAAATAAACTCAGATCCAGCTTGGAGAGCCAGGTACAACGTATCTATGAGGAGCCAAAAGGCTTCCCTGCAGAGGGGGACGCAAGAGAAGAGACGGGTTGCCTTAGACTTTAGGGGGTTCAGAGAGCAAGGCAGGAG
The DNA here is from genome assembly GCA_902729485.2 of Mus minutoides. Lineage (NCBI taxonomy): Eukaryota > Metazoa > Chordata > Mammalia > Rodentia > Muridae > Mus > Mus minutoides. The sequence goes on along the minus strand of LR753394.1, from coordinate 751,622 downwards.
GGTCCCACCTCAAACTGTACCGGAAACACCCAGATCTACTCTTCAGTCCCCCTTGCAAAAGTGTAATGGCAAACAGATGATCGGGTCCAGCCTGGGCCGGGGGATGCGTAAGAGCCCCTAGGGGCCAGCTGATTTCCAGAAGGCTACCCTCCCTCCTCTTAAAAAACTCCTTTTCCTTTGCTTCCCCAGAACTCGGCCAATCCCACCCTCCATCGGAGAAAACAGCTCTGAAAAGTTAGCTCTTTGTTCTCTAAGCCCGTCTCTAGGCTGAGCACAATTTCAGATCTCCAAGAAGCGTCCTCCCCACTCCCCACCCCGCCCAGCTCCGACTGGGCAGCCGAGCACCCGGAGTGGCTTGCAATTTGAATTGGGGGTTGGGAAAGCCATGAAGAAGGTCTGCGGGCTCCCCAACCACAAAAAACAGCAAGGAGGGGACCAGCAGGTCGTTCAAACGAGGGGTCTCGCAGTGAGATTCCGGAGCTGCCCCTAAATCCCTTTCACAATTGACACTCGCCGGACGAAGGACCCGACGCAGTTTCCCAGCCAGGAAGCCAGGCTACCGGCAGCCCAAGCCGGGCGGGTAGCGCTGGCCCCAGCCTCCGCCCCGCCCCCGCCGCCCCCTCCCCCAGCGCCCCGCGCTTCCGCCTACTTGGCGCTGGCCGCCGCGGGGAAAGGGAGCGGCCGTCTCCTCTCTCACTCCTTGGCCTGGGGGGGCGGGACTGCACCTCTAACCTCCCGCACACACCCTGGGGAACCAGGTTCCCTGATGCTCTCCCGCCCTTCCTTCCAGCCCTCCTAACCCCGATGCACAGAGGCCACCCTTGTCCAGCGGTGGCTGCTCACCACCTCGCCCTGGACCTCCCAGGTTCCAGACTGGGGTCTGTCCCCACACCCCAAGTCGCCTCCCGCCTTCCTTCCCTGCTCTGGGGAGCGCAGGGAAGAGCCCGCAAAGACCCAGCCCCTCTTTCCTCCCCCGATTGAGAGCTGCACCAGCACTGGCTAGCTCGCGGCGCCCGGTACCCGAGCTCACCTTATCCAGACAGTTCACCTTCTCCGTGGGGTACACGATCTTGCCGCACCGGGCACAGTTAGGGTTCATGGTTCCGGGGAAAGACTGGGGCGGGGACGCCCGTGCTCGCGCGCGTTCCCTTTTCCTTGGACGAGCTGGTGGGAGGCGGCGGCTGCAACTGTGCAGGCGACGGCGACTGGAACCGGGGAACTGGCCTCCGCCTCCGCCCTCCTTCCCCTAATAAACACAGTGGGGAGGAGGGGCTGCACTGGCTGGGGCGGGGACGCGCCTCGGGCGCGGAAAGAGGCGCGCGCGACTAGGCGCGCTCCCCGGGCGACGTGGGGCTGCGTGGGGGCGGGATCCAGGGAGGGCTGCGGGACGGGGGTGCTGGAGCCCCTGAGCTCTCGGGGTGCACGTGCCCGTGGATTCCGCGACCGAGGTCGGGCCCGGGCCATGGCTCTTCCCGCGCTGGAGAAACAGACGCGACTGTGGCAAAGCCCGATTTCCCATGAGAGGGGGCAACCCCACGTACCCGACGAAGATGGGGATAATACAGATTCTCCAGACTGGGGGAGTTTCCTTAAACCCGTGGGTCCCCAGCGTCAACCTGCGGGGAAACCACCTCTGCCCCGCCCCGCCCCCCAGCTAGTTCCCTTCCCGCCCACATCCTCTCCCACATAGGTACCTGTCCCTTTCCCTTTGGACTCAGCACCTCCGGACGTTCACCCTCCCCGCCCCTCTGCGCTGCAGCTTTCCCATGGGTTCTTCGAATCCAGGTATCCTCTGCTTTCAGCTTGGCCGCCTTTGCTCTTCCCTTCTTTTCTCTTGCCCTTATTCTACCTGTGTAGCAGCTGCGACAGCATCTTAGGACTGAAAAGAGATTGCTTCAAGCTCTTGGGCCATGCGGGGGTATAGCTCAGTGGTAGAGCATTTGACTGCAGATCAAGAGGTCCCTGGTTCAAATCCGGGTGCCCCCTCTGAGTCTTTTCCTTTCTTCAATTGCAATAAAAATGCGTCTCGGGGCTGGTGAGATGGCTCAGCGGGTAAGAGCACCCGACTGCTCTTCCGAAGGTGATAAGTTCAAATCCCAGCAACCACATGGTGGCTCACAACCATCCGTAAGGAGATCTGGCTCCCTCTTCTGGAGTGTCTGAAGACAGCTACAGTGTACTTACATATAATAAATAAAATAAATCTTTTAAAAAAAAAAAAATGCGTCTCACTACAAATATGATCTTGAGTCGACCCTGGGTTACTAAAACAGGTAAAGAGATAAAGGCCACTCATTTTAAATCTGAGCAGAAAAGCCTTCGTTTTGCCTCGTACCAAGCAGAAGTTGCACGATTTCAATTGACTGGCGCCAGTGTCCTGGAGATTTCTGCCCATGGTACGCCTGTGAATTTGAATTGGATGGTTCCACACTTTGGGTTCGGAAGCCAAGGTCACTCCCCAGGTTGACGGTGAGTATCCGGTGAGGGTAAGGGTGGATCAAAAAAGGGAAACTCGCCGACATAGCCCTTTTCCAACCTAAGCTTTCTTTTTCCTTTTTCGTTTCATTCTATGATCCTTATTATTCTCACGCTTCCTTGTTACTTGATGACGTGGACCGAGTAAAAGCGCTTCGAGACCGTGAAACCGGGAGGAGCACGTGTCAGCTCCCTTCGCTGCAAAAGAACAAGACCCCAAAACCAAGTAATACAAATGAATGCAGTGATATTCACACTTGTGCGTGCTCTAGAGTGACTTGGGGGGGGGGGGCTCGTTAAAACATCCCCAGTTTCTGATTGTGTAGATGCGGAGGAAGGCCTTGGCAGTTAGCTCTTTGGCGGTTTTGTCAGATAAATCATTCAGGGACTCAAGAACCGCTCTTTGAGGATCACCAGAGTGTTACCACAACGCTATCAAGTTTCAAATCCTCAACAGGGGACAGGTATCTAGCTGCTGAGTGTATGGCTTTAGGGTATCTGGTCTGGAAGAAATCTCTAAGTGTGAACAGGGAAGGAAGCAAGGGCGGCCCCTCAGCTAGGTTTTGCCCAAAAAAAGGAAAAAGAAAAGAGACAGAGAGGCATGCTGCCTGTGTCAGGGTGTGGCTGTGATATTTTAAACATGGAATCTGGCTGTGTCATCCCAGGACCCCAGGGGAATATTCGCATGCATTCCCTCCCAGTTCCCATTACAGTTCTCTGCTGAGCAGAACAAGGAGGGGGACAGAGCAGAGCTTGGGACAAAGCACAGAGATACCAGAGTAGCCAGTCTCGGTTCCCAGACGCTGGGCCTTGAACTTGTTCTTTCTCCGGCCTCAACTTCTCAAACAAGACACTCTTTTCTATATCTTTAGGTGTCTTTTTTTTTTTTCCTCCCATACAGAGTTTCGTGTAGCCCAGGCTAGCCTTGATTTTGATATACAGGCCAAGGCTAATCTTAAACTCTCTTGGACTCTGGTCCTCCTGCCTCCTTCCAAGTGCTGAGATTAAGGGTCGGGATACAAACTAGGCAAAAAAGTGTTCCTTGCCAGGCGTGGTGGCACACCCCTTTAATCCCAGCACAGAGGCAGAGGCAGGTGGATTTCTGAGTTCCAGACCAGCCTGGTCTACAAAGTGAGTTCCACGACAACCAGGGCTATTCAGAGAAACCCTGTCTCGGGGGGGAAAAAAAAAAAAAAAAAGTGTTCCTTATTCCATACCTCACTTGCCATTGTGAGAGAGATAGCCTCCTTACTCCTCCAGTACCTATGAGTGTTCTCATAGGAAAAACATGCACAAATACAAAGGGGGCACCCGGATTTGAACCGGGGACCTCTTGATCTGCAGTCAAATGCTCTACCACTGAGCTATACCCCCTCTGCTGGTAGGAGGGTGCAAAATTCTTTTTATATAACTTGTTTGCTTTTCATTGAAAATTGTTTATTCATTTAAAATCAATAACGTTTTGCTAAATTATACTAAATTTAAACAACAAAAAGACATACATTTAAAACAAAAAAAACCCAACATTTGAAACCATGAATTTAAGTTATGAATTTGCAAAACTTCTCTCTCCAGAATCAATCGCCACTTCAGTCAGAACATCCGCTGAGAGGCATTCCCGGCTTACAGACTGTCCCTCAGTCAGAACATCTGCTGAGAGGCATTCCCAACTTACAGACTGTCCCTCAGTCAGAACATCCACTGAGAGGCATTCCCAGCTTACAGACTGCCCAGATTTTCCTCTTTAATTCATAGAGCACTCTGTGACCCTGTCAAGAGGCAACACAAAACTTCAACAAAAACATAGATTCTGGCTTGCTATTAGTGTCCTTAGGGCGGACTGAAAATAAAGGCACAGTGAATTAACAAGTAAACACTCAGTAGTGAAAATGAGAAACTACACACACAAACACACACACACACACACACACACACACACACACACACACACACACAGAGTGATTGAGGTGGTGCCTGGGAGGAGTACTTAGCATTTAGGTGGGCTGAGACAGAAAGTTAAGAGTTCAAGCCTAGCCTTGCCTAGATAGCAAAACCCTGCCTATATGTGAATATACTAAAAGCAAGATTTTTAGGAAAGTACCACAGGGCCATTTCAAGTTGTATAGACATGGAAAGACAGGGATCTAGGCTGACCTCCAACTCAGAGATCAGCCTCTATCTTCCAAGTGCTGGGATTAAAACATGCACCACCAGCCAGGCATGGTGGTGCACACCTTTAATCCCAGCACTTGGGAGGCAGAGGTAGGCGGATTTTTGAGTTCCAGGACAGCCAGGGTTATACAGAGAAACCCTGTCTTGAAAAAAACAAAAAAACAAAAAAACAAAAAAAAAACCATGCACCACCATAGCTGAGCTGTTACACATCTTTCCTTCCTTCCCCTCTTCCTTCTTTCCTTCCTCCCTTCCTCTCCACTACTCTTCCTTTTAATGTTTGGAAACAGTCTCACTAGTTAGCCACCAAAGCCTGGAAAAATCCACCATTCACCAGAGGAGTACCCCAGAACAGCATCCAGTACCAACGTGAGCCGGACTGGGGGTTGAACTCAGGAGTTCAACATGAACTTTCCACCACTGAGCTGCACAGAGCAGAGACATTGGGTGGACATTGGAGGCAGATGTTGAGAATACAGATGGAGTTCATTTGGAAGGTCTGGTCCAAAAGTAGAATTCTGGTCATTTCACTATATAGATGCTACTTTACTTGATAAAAAAAAGTTATCTCAAAAGTGTGCTGAAGGCCGGGCGTGGTGGCGCACACCTTTAATCCCAGCACTTGGGAGGCAGAGGCAGGCTGATTTCTGAGTTTGAGGCCAGCCTGGTCTACAGAGTGAGTTCCAGGACAGCCAGGGCTATACAGAGAAACTCTGTCTCGAAAAAAACAACAACAAACAAACAAACAAACAAAAAAGAAAATTGACTTAACTTCTTTTTTTTTTTTTTTTTAAAGATTTATTTTATTTATTATATGTAAGTACACTGTAGCTGTCCTCAGACACTCCAGAAGAGGGAGCCAGATCTTGTTACGGATGGTTGTGAGCCACCATGTGGTTGCTGGGACTTGAACTTATCACCTTCAGAAAAGCAGTCAGGTGCTCTTAACCGCTGAGCCATCTCACCAGCTCCCTGACTTAACTTCTTTAGGTAGCTTAAAACTGGCTAGCTGTTTGAATTTCATTTTCTTTTCTTTCTTTTTGGATTTTTTTTTTCAAGGCAGAATTTCTCTGGCTGTGCTGGAACTCTATAGACCAGTCTGACCTCCAACTCGCAGAGATCCACACCTGCCTCAGCCTCCAGAGCACTGGGATTAAATGCATGTGCCACCGTACTTGGCTGCTGTGTGTATTTCTAACACACAGCAAATGCTGGCAACCCTACCAATAGGTTCTTTATAGTTACTGTTTACCGGCACAACACAGCTCAGCACAGCACAGCACAGCACGCCATCTGTTTTCTGCAGAAAGCAACTGGCAAGATTGTCAGCCAAGAGAGGCAAGAGGCAAGAGGGAAGAGTGTGGTAGACACAAGACAGGAGAAACTGTGCAGTGATCATGTTGGAAAGGAAAAAGGTAAACATACTTGGGTGAAAGAGGTGGAGGGATGCTAATTAAACATTTGGACATAGGTAGATTGGCACAGACAAGTGCTTTCCCCCCACTACCTCAGCCGTTACGTGTGATTGTGGAGTGATATAACTTGAGTTACTTGGCCTGCAGATTGGCGAGGAAGTACAACCTAATGCTCTAGGTGCACTGAGCAGGGATTTTGGAGGACGCAAAGAACACAGTGGATCTCCGTGCTCAAGAAACACACAGTCCACCTAGCAGTGAGGTGGTCAGACGGCTCAGCAGGTACTTCCCATGAAATCTGAAGGCTTGAGTTCAATCCCTGGGAGTCACTTAGTGCAAGATTCAGTTCCTATAAGTTGTCCTCAAATTTAGACACACACATTTAAGTTGTCCTCAGATTTAGACACACACACACACACACACACACACACACACCTCTTCTCTCTCTCAATGTTCTTTAAAATAGTGAACAAGATATGTGTTCCAAGTAAGAAATACTCCAAAAGCAAAGTGCAGAGAGAACATCTTAGAGAGGTCTTTGATGATGAGAGCTATGAGCTCAAGGCTTTGTCCTGGGAGTTGAACTCAGAGATGTGGGACATGCTCGGCCAGTGTTCGCACAGGCTTTTACTCTGAGAAGTGTAGTCTTCACCCCTACACAAGGAAACTTCTCTTTGCAACAGAGACCATTACAGAAAACACCACCAATCAAAATGCACACATCTTTAGTCCCAGCACTCGGGAACAAAGGCAGGTGAATCTCTGACTTCAAGGCCAGCCCGGTCTAAAGAGTGAGTTCCAGGACAGCCAGGGCTACACAGAGAAACCCTGTCAAGCACACACACACACACACACACACACACACACACACACACACAAATAAATAAGGAAATCGCGAGCAGGGCCGGCCGGAGAGAGCGGGGCAGACCGGAGAGAGCAGGGTTGACAGGAACAAGGATAGATAGATAGATAGATAGATAGATAGATAGATAGATAGATAGATAAGGAAATCTAACTAAAGACAACTTGGCTCTACACTTTCCTTAATGGGAAGCATTTAATGTCAGTAAACTGGATGTTAGGTATTTTGGGTTTTGGTCTTGTACACTACACTTGAAGTCCTAGGCAATCCAAAAAAAAAAATTATCTATGGGGACTGGAAAGATGGTTCATCAATTAAAAGCTCCTTGTTTCCATTTCAGAAGGCCCAAACACAGTTTCAATATCCACATGGTGACTCACCACCATCTGTAACTCTAATTCAGGTCCTCCGATGCCTCTTCTACCAGGCACACATGTAGCACATATACATGCAAAGAACACGGATAGAAATAAACACATCTAACGCTGCTTTTGTTGTTGTGTTTGCTCCTTGCAGCCAATCTCTCGCTACTTTGTGTGTTCCTCTTTCCTCCATCCTTCTCCACCTCTTTGCTTTCACCCTTTCACCCCCTAACACTAGATAAAAGAGGGGGGGAAGGGTAGAAAGGGAAGGAAAGAAGTCTCTGAGTAAAGTCAGAGGTCAAAAAGGGATGACATGAGTCGGGCGTAGACCAGGCTGGCCTTGAACTCAGAAATCTGCCTGCCTCTGCCTCCCGAGTGCTGGGATCAAAGGCGTGTGCCACCATGCCCAGCTGCTCCTTCTTTTTAGCAGGGGGTACTTTGTTTTGGTTTTTTTGGTTTTTTGTTTTTCCCAAACAGTGTTCTTCTGTGTAAGAGTCTTATCTGTCCTGGAACTCATTCTGTAGACCATGCTGACTTAAAAAATCATAGAGCTCTGCCTGCCTCTGCCTCCTGTGTGCTAGCATCCAGGACCAGCTATATTTCTTTCTTTCTTTCCATCTTTCTTTTTAAACATTTTTTTTAACTTTAAATTTTTTTTTTTGCTTTATTTTGTTTTTGAGATGGCTTCTCTGTGTAGCCCTGATTGTCCTGGAACTTGCTATGTGGACCAGGCTGGCCTTGAATACCTGCCAGCCTCAACCTCCCGAGAGTTGGGACTAAAGGTGTGCACCATTGTATTTTCTAGTCACAGTGTTATCATTGCAGCAATAAAAACCCTAAGAGAAGTTGTTACCATCCTAGTGGGGTATTGCTGTGACAGACCTGACCTTGTTTTGTTTTTTTTTTTGAGAAGATTATAGAAGGACTTTGGAACTTTGGGCCAGAAAAGCCATTCAATGTTAAGAACTCATTGGAATTTTTTTTTTTTCCAAGACAGGGTTTCTCTGTGTAGCCCTGGCTGTCCTGGATTGGAATGGTTTTAGGAGCTTGGAAGATGAGACTGTTGAGAGCAGTGCAGAAGATGGAGGCCTGGCTTGTACTGTTTCAGATGTAAGATTAAAGACTCTATCAGGACTGTTTGCTATCTTGATTTAAGATTCCGCCATTCTGGTTAACTGGGGCTGAAGAATCAGCTGGGATTGAGACCAGCACCACTGAAGTGAAACCTGTGTGGTGCTGGGAAAATTGATGCTGATGAGCTGGAGCTAGGAAACTAATGGTGATTAAGAAGAAGAAACAAGCATCCCTGAAGTGAAATCAAGAAGCTGTGTTCCAGAGGCAGCCATGTTGTACCTCGTGTTGGCAGCCAGACTTGGTAATGTGTAAGAGTCACCTGGGTGGTACTGGTTTGGAAGGCATGAAGGGGTCCTGGAGAGCAGCTGACACTTGGCACTGTGAGGGAACAGGAGAGGCTTTCTGTGAAGGTGGAGCTTCAGTGACTGAAGGGGTCATGCAGAGAAGTTGAGGTTTGGCACGATGAAGAGAGCCTATGAGAGGCTATTGGTGAAAGTGCAGCTCAGTTATAGCAAAGGAGCCCCGGCAGGTTTTGGAGATGCCAGCATCATGAGATAACCACCAAGAACATCAGCAGCTGTGGACCGGAGCCTAGAAGACAAGCTGTGGGTGCCACAGAGAGCAGAGCCAGAGAAGTGACCCAAGCCCTTTGGAAGATTCCAGATCATGAGTGTAACCCAGACATTAGATGGTTGGAATTTGGTTTTGCTTTGCTTTGATTGAGCCCTGTTTTTCCTTCTTGAAGTAAGAAAATTATTTTCTGGGGTCAACACATTTGCTGTCTTGTTCTTTTCTTTCTCTTCTCTCTCTCTCTCTCTCTCTTCCTTTCTTTTTTTATTTGTTTTTCAAGACAAGGTCTCACTTGGCCTTGGCTGTCCTGTAACTCACTCTGTAGACCAGGCTGGCCTTGAATTCACAGAGATCTGCCTCTGCCTCCCAAGTGCTGGGATTAAAGGCATATATCACCACATCCCTAGCCTAGTTATGTTTTTAAATGAGTTCTTGGGGATGAACAAGAAAGGAAGGGTGTTTGTGTGTCAACTTGATACAAGCTACAGTCATTAGAGAGAAAGGAGCTTCAGATAAAGAAATGCCTCCATGAGATCCAGCACTCGGGAGGCAGAGGCAGGCGAATTTCTGAGTTCGAGGCCAGCCTGGTCTACAAAGTGAGTTCCAGGACAGCCAGGGCTATACAGAGAAACCCTGTCTCGAAAAACCAAAAAAAAAAAAAAAAAAAAAAAAAGGCATTTGCAAAAGAGTGTTCAATGCGGGAGGGACCAGTCCATTTCTCATCCCTGGGCTGGTGGTCTTAGGTTCTATAAGAAAGCAGGCTGAAGAATCTCCCGGCCAGCCAGCAGCCGGTGGCCGGCGCAGGGGAGGCTCGAGACTTCCAGTCTCTCCGGACACAGCGCTGTCCAGTGTGGCAGCCTCAGCTCCGTGCGTTCTGCTAGAAGCCGGGAGGGCTCTGGGCATCCCACCCTGGAGAAACCGGGGACTCGTTCATACTGTGAAGACACAGTGATGAGAGGCTGGGATGGCTGCAAGCCTCGGAGGACCCAGTGGTACCAACTGGCCCCATACAGAAAGCAAATCTTCAGCCTGATTAATACAGGAGGGGAACAGGGAAACCGAAGACAGCAAAACAGGGCAGAGAAGGCCTTGAGTCACAAAGGAAGCTACCTCACCAACGCTCAGGTTCCCAGAGCACCTGGCTCCCACACTGCAGTCGACCTGGACAACCTGAGTCTCCTTTCTGGCCCTCGTGGGCCGACCTGTCTTTGACTCATCCCAGATCCTGTGCTGTGCTTCAAGAACATGACCTGTGAGAAGACCCTGCACGGTGCACATACTCCATCTAGATGATGTGGGGCACCTCGTATCTCCCAAGAGGGTACGAGGGTACCCCTGTTACAGCAGTTTTCTTGACAGGCCGATATGTGGGGTTTCTGTAATAATTTGGTTGATGAAGGGATTCAGCTTACTGAACTGAGAGGAAGCTAAAACGCATCTGAATTTTGTACTTGGAGGGGTCAGGATGTATTTTTTTTTTTTTTTTTTTTAGATTTACTTTATTTATTATATGTAAGTACACTGTAGCTGTCTTCAGGCATTCCAGAAGAGGGCGCCAGATCTCATTAAGGATGGTTGTGAGCCACCATGTGGTTGCTGGGATTTGAACTTATCACCTTCGGAAGAGCAGTCGGGTGCTCTTACCCGCTGAGCCATCTCACCAGCCCCCAGGATGTATTTTGTTAACAAGGCTGATCCACTGGGACTAAACCCCCTGCTTGTTGTAGACGTACCTGGGCCACAGCATGGCTGTAGGAAGACCAGCTTGCCAAAATGAACATCCTAAAAAAAAAAAAAAAAAAAAAAAAAACCGAAATAAAGAAAGAGAGAGAGAAAGAAAGAACGAAAAGAAAAGAAAGAAGGCTGGGCGTGGTGGCGCACGCCTTTAATCCCAGCACTCGGGAGGCAGAGGCAGGTGGATTTCTGAGTTCGAGGCCAGCCTGGTCTACAAAGTGAGTTCCAGGACAGCCAGGGCTACACAGAGAAACCCTGTCTCGAAAAACCAAAAAAAGAAAAAAGAAAAGAAAAGAAAGAAGGCTGAGCCAGGCAGTGGTGGCACATGCCTTTAATCCCAGAATTTGGGAGGCAGAGGCAGGCGGATTTCTGAGTTGGAGACCAGCCTGGTCTACAAAGTGAGTTCCAGGACAGCTAGGGCTACACAGAGAAATCCTGTCTGGGGAGTGGGGGGAGCAGGCTAGCAGGCTGAGCAAGCCATGTGGAGTAAGTAAGCAACATCCCTCCATGGCCTCCTGCTTGCTCTTCCAGAGGTCCTGAGTTCAATTCCCAGCAACCACATGGTGCCTCACAACCATCTGTAATGGAATCTGATGCCCTCTTCTGGCGTGTCTGAAGACAGCTACAGCGTATTCATATAAATGAAATAAATAAATCTTTTTTTAAAAAATTGTCTAAATGTATTTTGGTAATTTTTTTTTTGGTATATTTCTAGTCCATGAAAAACAATGTTAGCCACCACACCCTGCAAAAATCTAGTTTTTAGGCAGTGGTGGAGCCTTTTTTTTTTTTCAAGTTCTTCACATTTTTATTCTTTGTGCACAGAGACTAGCATGATCCGTTCCACTTGGTAGTCAGTCGAACAATCCATTCATGGCCACTTAGTAGTGGTGGAGCCTTTAATCTCAGCACAAACAAACAAATGAATGATTTCAGCCAGTTGGATTACTACTGCTTCTATCTGCATCACTAAAAATGTTGAGTGGCAGAGCAGTGGTGGTGCACGCGATTAATCCCAGCATTCAAGAGGGAGAGGTAAGCAGATTTCTGAGTTCAAAGCCAGCCTGGTCTATAGCGTAAGTTCCAGGACAGTCAGGGTTACACAGAGACACCCTATCTTGGAAAAACTAAAATGATGACAATGATGATGATGGTGGTGGTGGTGGTGATACAGAGATAGGTAGATCCCCAGGGCTCACATAGTCTAGTTGGTAACCTCCAGGCCAATAGAAGAATCTGTCTTGGGCTCAGGAGATGGCTTGTCTGGTAAAGGCATCTATTGCTCAAGCCTAGGGACCTTAGTTTGATCCCTGAAACCCATACAGTAAGGAGCAAACAGACTCAAGTTGTCCTCTGACCTCCCATACACCTGCCTATGAACTCAAATGCCCGGATGCCCCAATAGGGAAATAAGTAAACAAACAAACAAACAAACAAACAAAAGTGTTGTGGGCTGGAGAAATGGCTCAGTGGCTAAGTCTACCTGCTGCTCTTGTAGAAGAACTTCAGTTCTGGTGGATCTGCTGCCCTCTTCTGGTCTCTAAGGGGCATGCACTGGTGCTTCTACACACAGACAAAACATTCATACACATAAAATACAATAATAATAATAATTAATAAATAAAGCAAATAAATAAGGAAGTAAGTCAAGTCTCCGGAGGCTCTTTGTGCTGAGAGCATCTGGGCTGCGGGGTTTGGATTTTCCAGGTGGCATGGAGAAACAACATCTGTGTTCCAGCCTCAGCTCCTGACGCAAGGCCAAGACATAGAAAGAAAATCAAGACGCAGTTATAAATGCTCATTAAGTACACAGTGAAAAGAGCAAGCCATAGAGGAATTTTTTTTTTGGTTTTTCAAGACAGGGTTTCTCTGTATAGTCCTGGCTGTCCTGGAACTCACTCTGTAGACCAGGCTGGCCTCGAACTCAGAAATCCGCCTGCCTCTGCCTACCCAGTGCTGGGATTAAAGGCGTGCGCCACCACGCCCGGCGAGGAAATTTTGAAAATAGAAATATTACAAACTCCAGCCATTTTCTCAGCTATCCACAGGTGTCTGCCCTGCTTGGGGAGGAAGATGAAGAAACACGGCATTATTTGGTCAGAGTTGAAGTACAAGAATAGGAAGACAAAATCAGATTACAGGGTACATTTGTGTGTGTGTGTGTGTGTGTTTTCTTTTTTTTTTTTTTTTTTTTGGTTTTTCAAGACAGGGTTTCTCTGTCTAGCCCTGGCTGTCCTGGAACTCACTTTGTAGACCAGGCTGGCCTCGAACTCAGAAATCCACCTGCCTCTGCCTCCCAAGTGCTGGGATTAAAGGCGTGTGCCACCACGCCAGGCAAAAAGACCATTTCTAACAACAGAGACAGGAGACAGAGATTCAAAGCCAGACTCTCACGTTCTTCTCTTATGTTGGCTTGTTGGTTCATGGCAAAGTCATCTTCTCAAGACCAAGACACAGCTTGGCTTGTCTCTGTTTCTCTATTCTTTCTTTTTCTTTCTTTCTTTCTGTCTTTTTTTCTTTGCTTTTTTTTTTTGTTTTGTTTTGTTTTGTTTTTTCGAGACAGGGTTTCTCTGAGTAGTACTGGCTGTCCTGGAACTCACTCTGTAGACCAGGCTGGCCTCAAACTTAGAAATCTGCCTGCCTCTGCCTCCCAAGTGCTGGGATTACAGGCGTGCGCCACCATGCCGGGCTTTTTCTTTGCTTTTTGAGACAAGGTTTCTCTGTGTAGCTCTGGCTTTCCTGGAAGAGCCAAGACTAGGCTGGCCTTGAACTCACACCACTGCCCACACACACATAGCCAAAGTGGCTCGCTCGTTCTTTCTTTCTTTTTTTCTTCCTTTCTTTCTTATTACACTTTTTTTTTTTTTTTTGGTTTCATCTCCAAATGAATGAATCTAGGTCCACACTCCATCACATTAGCTCTCCTGCTAATCCAAATCAACCATTTCCTTTGTGAACAGTGGCTTTCTAGCAATCTTCCTCTGCTTTGACTTTATTAGTTAGCTCATGCCCTATTTTGGCTTGACATCAGTAAATACCACATCTCTACAGTGGCGGGCAAAGCTCTGCCTGGCCCATTTCCATTATTCTCTTTCTATTTTTCTATCTTTCTTTAGTTTTTATGTATATGAATGTTTGCCTGCCTGTGTCAATGTGCACCACATATTTGCCTGAGGCCCTTATTGGAGACAGAGACAGAGGAGAGTGTCAGAGCCCCTGGAACTGGACTCACAGATAGTTATGAACTGCTACATGTGTTGGGAACAGATCCAGGTCCTCTGCGAGAGGAGCAAATGCTCTTAACCCAGTGTTCTCAACCTTCCTAATCCTGTGACCCTTTAATACAGTTCCTTGTGTTGTGGTGACCCCAACCATAAAATTATTTTATCTCTACTTCAGAACTGTAACTTTGCTATTGTTATCAGTAATAACATATCTGATATGCAAGCTTATCTCATATGTGCCCTTGTGAAAGGGCCCTCTGACCTGCAATGGGGTCGTGACCCCATGGTTAGAACTGCTTCTCTAACCACAGAGTCACTTCTCTAGCTTGCTCACCTCTTTTGTTTCCTTCTTTTTTTTTTTCCTTAGGCAGGGAGTTGCAGGGTAGTTCAAACTGAATTCAAGCACCCCCCCCCCAACACTGCTTTCTTTGCCTTCCAGGTGCTGCCATAGCTGTTTGATATTTTAAATGTTACCATTGTTGCTTATATGAATATATGATGTGTGTATACACGTGCCATGCTGTGCATGGGGCAGAGGACAACGCTATGGAATTGGTTCTCTCCTTCCACCTTTATAAGGGTTCTGGGGATCAAATTCAGTGGTCTGGCTTACAAAGCATGCACCTTTACTCCTGGGGTCATTTTTTCTAGCCACGATTTTACACACACACACACACAGAGAGAGAGAGAGAGAGAGAGAGAGAGAGAGAGAGAGATGAAATGTTGCACTTTTTTCCCCCAGTATTGGTGGCTGCAGCAGCACACATCTTCAGTCCAGCACTCGGGAGGCAGAGGCAGGTGAATGTTTGAGTCTGAGGCCAGCCTGGTCTTCAGTGGCAGTTCTAGGACAGCCCCAGGTACACAGATAAACCCTGTCTCAAACAAACAAACACACACACACACACACACATACACACACAAACACAAATCTTGCATATGTTAGGTATGCATGCTAGTACTGAGAGACACCCCCTAGCCCTTTTTCCTACTTGGTATTTGGTATTTTCAGATAGGGTCTCTACATGGCCTTGAACTTGGGATAGCATCTGAATAGGTGAGATGACAAACCTTCAGGCACTAATGTTTCTACTGCAATCTGCCTCTTTGACCTCTCCATACCTCAATGTCCTTTCTTCATAATACTCCTTCCCGTTTGACAACTATATACAGGAACTCTCACAATCACTCCTATTATTTATTATCTAGTACTTGCCTCCAACCTCTGCCCTGGCAGAGTAAAACCCATAAAGGCAAGAGTAATGCTCTATTTTATTCAGTTTTGTAATCTGGACAGAATTTGGCCCTAATACAAGTATTCAACACACATTTTTTTTTTTTTTGGTTTTTTTTGAGACAGGGTTTCTCTGTGTAGTCCTGGCTGTCCTGGAACTCACTTTGTAGACCAGGGTGGCCTCGAACTCAGAGATCCTCCTGCCTCTGCCTCCCAAGTGCTGGGATTAAAGGTGTGCGCCACCACGCCCTACTCAACACACATTTGAATGAATGTATCAACAGAAGATAAGGAAAACGGAGAGATTGAGGTAGTAAAAGGGGCAATTAATATTAATAAATTAAAACATGCCCATCTTGATCATACTATAAGAAAACATAAACTATCCTATAAGCTTTATGAAACTTTGCACATTTTTTTTTTGGAGACAGTGTTTCTCTGCATAGCCCTGGCTGTCCTGGAACTCACTTTGTAGACCAGGCTGGCCTCGAACTCAGAAATCTGCCTGCCTCTGCCTCCCGAGTGCTGAGATTAAAGGCGTGAGCCACCACGCCCACCCAGCCTGTTAATTCTCATAACGAGAGAATGTTATGGTATCAAACACAGATGGACTCATCTGTAGCGCTCCACCTGTCCCATAGCCAAATGAAACCATTCTAAACTTGCTCTTGCCCCATCTCTGTCTGTTCTTTAGGAACCCTTACAGAAGAATTTATTTTACTCATGTATTTATTTGTTTTGAGAAAGGGTCTCATGGGTAGCTCAGGTGACGTTGAAATAGCGGCAATCCTCCTGCTTCAGCTCCCAGGTTGCCGAGGTTATCGGCGAGCACCACCACGCCCACAGCAATAACTATTTTTGAATCCCTGTTATCCAGAGAAGGGCTTTGCAACAGAGCTCAAAAGAAGCTGTTAAGCACATATTAAAAAGCCAAAAGGCAATGTATCCATATCTCCAATTACTTCCGAGGCGTTGGGAGGACTCGCGCATCTAGAACTCAACAGCAGCTTTCCATGCAGAGCTGTCCCGCGGAGGCCCAGGGCTTTTACGTCATCTAGCTGCGACCCGGGGAGGGAGGAGGGCTGGACGAGGTCCGGTCACGTGGTTGACTGGGCGTGGCCTCCAGTTCATATCCCAGCGTCCCCTGTACTAACTTCCTTTCCGACTCTTTCCGGAGGCTCAAGATGTCGAAGCGAGGTGAGGATTTGGGGTTTGGGAATCCGTTGGCATCCTCCGCGCAGGACGGCCCGTCGGTTCCTTAGTGACGGCCCCCGGAGGCGGTGATAGTTTGCAGTCCCGGGGCCGGAGAGGGAGAAGATGGGGGGCACCGCAGAGGCTTAGAGGGAGCCCCGAAAGAGGGCGGCGCCATTGCTGTTGAACTGGTGTAGGAGCGGAGCATGGGGCCGAACGGAGAAAGTGGGGTTGCCCGGACTGGGCGATCTCTGCGGTCCCCAAAAGTGCAGACGAGGTTGGAGCTCGCCAGTCTCCTCCGCAGGAGGATGCTAAGAATGGGGACGGCCGGGTTCCGTGACAAGTGCGTGGTCGCAGGCGTGTGCGGCGGGTTATAGGTGGGAACTGTGAGACCAATTGTGGACCCTTCTGTCTCCTTCCCCACAGGACGCGGCGGGTCCTCCGGAGCGAAATTCCGGATTTCCCTGGGTCTTCCGGTCGGAGCTGTGATCAACTGTGCGGACAACACAGGTAAGGCCTTGGGCCGCGTTCTGCTACCGTCCCCTTTTAAAAGCACTCAGTGAGCCTTTTGCTAGTGACCCACTGAGCCGTCAAGAAGGGGCAGAGTAAAAAACACCACTTTTGGGTGAAGTGGCAACGTGTTGTGTTGTTCAACTTCAATCGGTGTTGTGACAAGACACTTCTGAGAGATCGCTTGCAAGCCTGATGAGTTTTACGAAAACATTTTGTTTTTTGATTGGTTTGTGTTTATGCTTTTCTGAGACTGAGTTACTTGGCGTGTAGCCTTGGCTAATCCCATATTGTGATACAAAATTCACTTTTTTTTCGCCTGCAGGTGCCAAAAACTTGTATATCATCTCTGTGAAGGGAA
Source organism: Mus minutoides (assembly GCA_902729485.2). Lineage (NCBI taxonomy): Eukaryota > Metazoa > Chordata > Mammalia > Rodentia > Muridae > Mus > Mus minutoides. The sequence continues at coordinate 734,441 of LR753394.1, read as the reverse complement.
TCAAGGGACGGCTGAACAGACTTCCTGCTGCTGGTGTGGGGGACATGGTGATGGCCACAGTTAAGAAAGGCAAACCAGAACTACGGAAAAAGGGTGAGCGGGGAGGAGAGTTCCTTAAGTCGTGGTGGAAGATAGAAGTTCCTTGGGTGTTGGAAGATGGGATCTTAATTCTGTGGCTGTCAAGGCCCCAAAAATCACCTACAAATTTGAGAGGCTGTGAGATCAATACCTCATCTCCTGCTGTTTGAGACAAGGTTTGACTTGGTAGCACAGGTTGGACCTCAGTGCTGGGCTTGACAGGCAGGGCCACGGACCTGACTGCAGTGGTTTGTGGAAACACGTGGTTGTTTCTCTAGGGTCTTTTTGGGTCTCTTGCTATTTAATCTGCCACTCACCTGGCTAAATTCTTCCCCTGTAGTGGACTACATAGTCTTACCAGCAAACATCTTCAGTTGGTTGTGTGTCCCTAGCCCTCAGTGCAGATGGCAGTGCTAAGTGGGTGTATTTTTGTGGGTTGTTGTCTGAACCCCTGGAAGCAGGCACATGATTCAGAGGTCTGTTTCCTCTCATGATAGACACTATACTGGGCTGACTATTGGCTTATTAACTACCCTGAAATGTGTTCTCATCAGATAGATGAACAGACCTCAGAACCTCTGCCTTGAGTGTTGTAGCTGTAGAACTTTCTTGGCAGGATCTCACTGTAGGCTTGGCTGTCCTTGAGCTCCGACCTACCCACCTCAGCTTCCAAGTGCTATCAGGCACTGTTCTTTTTCCAGAGATGTTCTAGCAGTCCTTTGGTGTGGCACAAGTGAGGCCGGTGGGGTTGTCATAGCAACATTGTGCTTCCATAGGGGCCAGTGTACATACTCTCAGTACTCTCAAAATCTTTCACTGTTCCACTTTAATACCACTTGAGGGGATGATGACATTGTAACTAAACTTACCCTAGTGTGGTTATACTGGAATGAGTCTGCCAGGGCTTATCCTCTTCTCAGAACACTTCTAGGGCCTGGTTGGTGGCTCAGGAAGCTGTCAGAAAAGAGCAGAGCATGTCCCCTTACCCTGTGGTGTGATGACAGCTCCATGCACTGTTGTCTCCCATAGTGGGGAGGGATATTCTTTTTTTTTTTTTTTTTTGTCTTTTCGAGGCAGGGTTTCTAAGTGTAGCCCTGGCTGTCCTGGGACTCACATTGTAGACCAGGCTGGCCTCAAACTCAGAAATCCTCCTGCCTCCACCTCCCAAGTGCTGGGATTAAAGGTTGTAGTCTGATTCTTAACTACCTTTAAACAGGCTAGGTGGTACTAGACTTGACTCCAGTTGTTCTGGAGACCTAGGCAGGGAGATTGTAAGTTTAAAGCTTGCCTGAGTAACTAGGTTTAGTTTGAAATTTTTCTTTTAAAGATTTACATGAGTGCACTGTTGCTATCTTCAGACGTGCCCAGAAGAGGCCATCAGATCCCATTAAAGATGGTTGTGAGCCACCATGTGGTTGCTGGGAATTGAACTCAGGACCTCTGGAAGAGCACTCAATGCATCTTAGCCCCCTGAGAACTCTAAATGGTAGACCATTTGGCCTGGTGTGCTATGCAAGGCCTTGATCAGTTCCTAACAGAAAAATGCTTGTGGCTACTAGTGAGACCTTCTTAGACTTTAAAAAAGATGGGCTATATTGTGTGTCCTGTCTGACTTCAGTAAGGCCCCAAAGTGACATCGTCTTGCATTTTTCCCTGTATTAATGGGCTGTTGTCATTCAGTGACTTTGTAAGCAACTAGTAGATGATCAAATAATTTTCAGTGCTTGTAGTCCTTGTGGCATTGGCTGTTTAGTGCTGTTTTGATCCATTAAAACCACATGCTGGGAAAGCTCCTTAATGCAGACAGTTTAAATGCAAATGCCACTTTTTTCAGAGGTGATTTAATAATGGACAACTTGGGCAAAGTCAAAGTTTACAGCTGTAAGTGGAACTTTCTCATCAGTAGGCACAGTAACAAAATCCTGTCTACATAGATTGATAAACAGGGCAGACACTAGTAATGGCTCGTCTTAGTGTTTGGTTGGCCAACAAGGTGCTTTGTATAAAATCTGACATTTGTAGGGTAAGCCCTATCAATTGGTCTGTAGATCTGTGAGGTTTCTCTGTATAGCCCTGGCTGTCCTGGAACTTACTCTGTAGACCAGGCTGGCCTTGAACTCAGAAATTCTCCTGCCTCTACCTCCCAAGCACTGGGATTAAGGGTGTATGCCACCACTGCCCAGCCAGAAACATTTCTACTTCTGTACAAAAATGGCCATTAAAGGGGTGTTGGATGTTTGCATTAGTTCTTATTCTTGCCAGTAGTTGAAACTTGATGGTGTGAACATTCTGTGGAGAGGTTTTTCTCCTTAGTGATTGCTGGCTACCCTTTCTTTTTTGTCCTTAGTCCATCCAGCAGTGGTAATTCGACAACGGAAGTCATATCGAAGAAAAGATGGGGTGTTTCTTTACTTTGAAGATAACGCAGGTGTCATAGTAAACAATAAAGGAGAGATGAAAGGTATGTGGGGTTTAAGCCATCACTGTTTCTGCTGGGTGAACTCTAGGAGAGTCACAGATCAAAGGACCCTGTCTGACCTGTCTTCTCTTCCATACAGGTTCTGCTATCACAGGTCCAGTGGCAAAGGAGTGTGCAGACTTGTGGCCCAGGATTGCATCCAATGCAGGAAGCATTGCATGATTCTCCAGTGTATTTGTAAAATATATACATTAAAAAGTCTTTGCTCTGCGAACTGGTCTTCTTGACACCTTTTCCAGTATCAACTTTGCAGAAAGAAACTTCTAAATTTCAGTTCAGGACATGACCTTGCAAAATTTGTTTACTTTCCAGGTTAAGTAAGGGTTGTCTTTAGGGCTGTCCAGGTGGATCAGCTATTGCTTGAGTGCAGATGCCTAGGTCATCTGGTCACTAGCCAGAGATAACCTTTCCATGGTTGTGGTTAACTAAGGTACTTAACACTTGTGAACCTCTTTTTTTCAGAATGAAAAAATAGGCCTGAGAGATGGCTCAGAGGTTAGGTTAAGAGCACTGACTGCTGCTCTGCCAGATGCCCTCTTCTGGAGTGTCTGAAGACAGCTACAGTGTACTAATATATAATAAATCTTTTTTTTTTAAAAAAAAAGTTGCTGTGATGTCCATCTACCTAGAGACAGATCTCTACATTCAGGGCCAGCCTGATCATGTATAGTATTTGCTAAATTTAGCCACCTCTGGCTGACTTTTAAAATCCTATTTCTGCTAGATTGATGTGTGTGGGTGCTGGAATGTGTGTACCAGACCTTGGGCCAGAGGGGTCATCCCCTATAATGAGTTACAGGTGTCATTTGAGCCTCATGTCCTAAGAGGAGGCAGTATTATGTTCCCTCGTGCTGGGATCTGGAATTTTTTTTTTTTTTGGAGACACAGTTTCTCTGTGTAGCCCTGGCAATCCCCTGGAACTCTGTAGACTAGGCTGGCCTCGAACTCGGGAGATCCGCCTGCCTCTGCCTCCCAAGTGCTGGGATTAAAGGTGTGCACCACCACTGCCTGGCGCTGGCAAACTTCTACCGGGCCTTTTCAAGTTGCCTTTTCAAGACGAGGTTTCTCCAACAGCCCTGGAAGTCCTAGTTGGTCTCTACCTTCCCAGTACTGGGAAAAAGGCATGAACATAAAAGTCCTTACCTGTGTTCCTTGAAGCCAGCAGAGTCAGTACATGTTTGAGGCCCTACTGGACAAAGCCAAGTGGAACTACTGAGTAAGGAATTGATATCAGGTGTAGCATGTGACTGTAATAGCAACACTGTAGCTATCAGAAACATGAGGCTAGCCTGGACTACCCTAAATGGTTCCCAAAAGTGGTGTTAGGGGTACAGGGTTTGGAAGAGTTGAATTCTGGTCTTAGGTTCTGAAACTAGACTAGGTCAATTAGGGGTAGGGAAGGGGGCAATCTGATCAAGTTAACCTCAAACTGTAGTTGAGAGTGGCATTCAAGGCCACCATTTCCCAGGATTATAAATGAGCCACCAAGCTGGGCGTGGTGGCGTACGCCTTTATTCCCAGCACTTGGGAGGCAGAGAGGCAGGCAGATTTCTGAGTTCGAGGCCAGCCTGGTCTGCAAAGTGAGTTCCAGGACAGCCAGGGCTACATAGAGAAACCCTGTCTCGAAAAACAACAAATAAGTGAGCCACCAAAGCCTGGCCTGGTGGCGCCAGCCTTTAATCCCAGCACTCCAGAGGCAGGAGGATTTCTGAGTTCGAGGCCAGCCTGGTCTACAAAGTGAGTTCCAGGATAGCTAGCTCTATACAGAGAAACCCTGTAGGAAAAACAAGGGCTGGTGAGATGGCTCAGTGATTAAGAGCACTTAACCTGAGTTCAAATCCCAGAAACCACATGGTGCCTCACATGCTGTAATGAGATCCGACGCCCTCTTCTGGAGTGTCTGAAGACAGCTACAGAGTACTACATATAATAAATTTTTTTTAAAAAGTGAGTCCTCTCCATGCCTGGTTTGCAGAGACCCTTCTAAACCTTAGCTATTTAGACTGAACTTATGAGGGTTCTGAGACGATTTGGCCAAAGAATTGTGGGCAAATGGGGAAAAGTCAGCCAGAAAATTTACTAAGTGAGTGTCGAGACAGGAGATGCTGCACTACACTGCTTAGCAGAGGAACTGTTAGATTGGTAATGGTTTGGTTTGGCTTTGTGTCTTGGAACTACAGTGATCTTATGGGGCGCTGCCACTACTACGGGCTCAGCTACCACACAACTGCACTCACATATACATATGAAATGTTAAAAAGTGTGTGTATAAAAAAAAAAAAAGGAAGAAGAAGAACCCGGGTGTGGTGGCGCACGCCTTTAATCCCAGCACTCGGGAGGCAGAGGCAGGCAGATTTCTGAGTTCGAGGCCAGCCTGGTCTACAAAGTGAGTTCCAGGACAGCCAGGGCTAGACAGAGAAACCCTGTCTCGAAAAACCAAAAAAAAAAAAAAAAAAAAGTGTGTGTATAAGTGTAAGCAAAAGACTCCTGTTGTAGCAGGTTGGTATAGAGTGCTCTCCTACTATGCACATGCATAAAGCCTTCCTTGGGTTAAGTCCCAGCTTCACGATAGGATGGGCGTGGTGGGGACCCTGAAATAACAATAGGGTTTGTGTCTCAGGGAGGTAATTGACGGACGTAACAATGCTCAGTGAAGTCCCCATCTAAGGCTCCCAGAAATCCCTCAGACTCGGCCGCGGTGGTTAGGATGGCTCTCTGTTATCACAGCCCTCGGCGACTCGAAAAAAGTTTTGTTTTGGATGGGGTGGCTGTGAGCACAATGGCCCAGGCCTACAGCATCATGAGGCCCAAGTTGTGGTCGGCAATTCCGCCTTATAATCCTCAACTGGACCACCACAGTCGTCGGTACTTCCGGAGCCCCGTGGTTCCGCCCATTTTGCGGAAAACTGATCAGGTAGGTGTGCGAGCATCCTGGAGCACCTGCGACTTCAGGCAGTCAGCTCGTGAGTTTTGGCCCTGGTGGCCCAGGACTTCGAGGTTTCACACCCCTCTAATTCTGGGCCTTGCGCTAAGGGCGCTGTGGCCCGCTGAGGCCCGCACCCGGCGGGCGGCTCTTTTGGTGAGCTGGTTAGAGGAGCGGGATGAGTGAGGAGTGCTGGTGCTGCGCTCACTTGGTTCTTTCTAGCCAGAACCCCACCCATTTACAGTCTCATTTCTTGTTTCTGCGAGGGGAGGCTAAGGCGCAAAGCCGGGTCTCTCCGGACAAATAGGTTTCTTCCTCTTTATGACATCACAGGGGCCGCTTAGCTATAACCTCACTGCGGATCTTCAAAACCCGCAGAAACTACCAATAAGCTTTGTGAACCAAAGGGGATTGCCTTGTCCTGTGCCCTGTGCTGTCACAGTCACGGGGTTAAGGCTGGCTTGCACCTGTGAGCCCAAGGGAAGCGGACATCCTACTTGCACAGAATCCTACATCCCAGGCTGTCCACTTCTCCCAAAACTTTAAAAATTTTTTTTTTACTTCTGGTTTTGATGTAGTCTCACTGTGTCACAAGCTGTCCTTAAACTCTTACACTCAAGTGATCCTCAGTCTAGTGACTGGGAATAGGGCTGAGGATGAGCTTACTGGTACAATACCTGCCTCACATGGAGAAGGTCAGGCATCATCCCCATAAAAAACAAAAAACAAAAAACCAAAAAAAAAAAAAAACAAAAACAACAACAACAAAAAACTAATGGCTGGGAATGCAGGGGTCCAGCCCACATCACCTGCCATGCTTCCCTGTTGCGGTAGATCTCCAACCTAAATATGCCCCAGCAATGAAAACACGACTCAGTTAATATGAATCCATGCTGTGCACCTAGATTGGGAAGATCTACCATCTTCTCCATCTATGAGACCCCTTAGAACTTGCGGTTTCTCCAGGCCATGTGCTTCTGCTCTGCTTTTCTTCTTCCTCCTCCTCTGCATCCTTTCCCTCTTCCATTTACTCCTTCTAATCTCTCCCCACCTTCTGCTCCACCTTCCCTTTTTTTGTTTTTGTTTTTTGTTTTTGTTTTGTATTTTTTTTTTTTTTTTTGAGACAGGGTTTCTCTGTATAGCCCTGGCTGTCCTGGAACTCACTCTGTAGACCAGGCTGACCTCGAATTCAGAAATCCACCTGCCTCTGCCTCCCGAGTGTTAGGATTACAGTAGTGTGCCACCAATGCCCAGTGGGTTTTTTTTTTTTTATCATCAAAATCACCATCTGTGCTGCGTATTGTTATTTGAATAAAGATCTGAGGACAAGATATTTGAGCTAGGTGAGGTGGTGTATGCAACTTGAGAGACGTGAGGGTGGGGGCAGGGAAGACTGGAGTTCAAGATCATCCTCAACTTAATAGGTTTAAGCCTTCCAACAATGTATCACAAAACAACAAAATATGTGCATTTAGCCTTTACTGTGGCAGGGCAGGCCTTTTATCTAAAGGAAGTCAATTATCCAAAGTCACTTAAGTAAGGCATAGAAACCTCACGGCAGCCTCTCATTGGTTACTAAGGAGGAAAACTGGGGGCCAAGAAGCTATGAAATTGGCCTATGATCACACAGCTTGCTAATGGCAGTACTGAAGTTAGGATCCGGACTGTGTGGCAACGGAGCCCTTATTGGCCTGTTCCCGTCATTAATGTATATAATCTATCTTCCAGTTTCTCCTGGCCCTGAATTCTTCCCCCTTCCCCAAAAAAGCCCCAGGAAGTTCGCACCTCACTGCATGGGACACATCAGAACTGATGATCTTTTCTTTCCTTTATTTTCAGGATCATGGTGGCACAGGAAGGGATGGCTGGATGGTGGATTATTTCCACATTTTTGGTCAAGGACAGCGATATCTCAATAGGAGGAACTGGGCGGGGGCAGGTAAGTGCCACCTCACTGCCCATTCTCACGTTGTCCCACCAGAGAAAAAGTGTGAACCCCAGAGCTTAGAGAGGCAGGGCTACAGAGAGGTGTGGCTGGGGAAAAGAGTTAAGGACAGAATCCTGTCGTATGTGAGCGGTAGCAGTTAGTGTGCCTACTCTTCACTTCTGAACACTTCCTAGATGGCATGTGCTGCTCAGCCTCATCTTATCCCTGTGGTCCACCTCATCTGCTAGGCATGATTTTAAACTGATTTGCTGGAAAAAGTCAAGATGGAGTTGGGCTTTACCTCTGTCCACTCTGAAGCTTGCTGTGTGTGTGTGTGTGTGTGTGTGTGTGTGTGTGTGTGTGTGTGTGGTGTCCTCCTCTACAGACACTCTGGCTCTCTGACTATGCTTAGTTTAGCAGCCATGGAAAAGGAAGGTTAACTTTTTCTGGCAGGGATAATCTTCCTTCCATCTAACACCACGTTTTGGATACACGATTACCACGATGTCCTTTGCACCGAGTAATCAGACTGATATCATTTATATTCTCTGGATAGGATAGAGGCAAGAGTAAATACTTACATGTCCTGGGAATCAAGTTCAGATCCAGCACATACACTCACAGTTCTCTTGTAGACTCACCTTGGGTAGAGTTCGCTTTCTAGGTCATCTCTGTCTCCTGGACCTCACTGCCATTGGTTTGTTTCATTCTTTCTTTCTTTTAAAGATTTATTTATTGGGCTGGAGAGATGGCTCAGTGGTTAGGAGCACTGATTGCTCTTCCAAAAGTCCTGAGTTCAATTCCCAGCAACCACATGGTAGCTCACAACCATCTGTTATGGGATCAGATGCCCTCTTCTGATGTGTCTGAAAACAGCTACGGTGTACTCACATAAACTAAATAAATAATTTTAAAAAGATTTATTTAGGGCTGGTGAGATGGCTCAGCGGGTAAGAGCACCTGACTGCTCTTCTGAAGATGATAAGTTCAAATCCCAGCATCCACATGGTGGCTCACAACCATCCGTAACGAGATCTGGCGCCCTCTTCTGGAGTGTCTGAAGACAGCTACAGTGTACTTACATATAATAAATAAAATAAATCTTAAAAAAAGATTTATTTATTATTATATCTAAGTACACTGAAGCTGTCTTCAGACACACCAGAAGAGGGCGTCAGATCCCATTACAGATGGTTGTGAGCTACCATGTGGTTGCTGGGATTTGAACTCAGGATCTTTGGAAGAATAGTCCATGCTCTTAATGGCTGAGCCATCTCTCCAGCCCGCTTGGTTTCTTTCAAGGGGCTCAGGGTCCCGCTGTGGTGATGGGGGATAGACTGACTCACTGGGTTTAAATGGGGAAAAGCAAGAGGATGCTGGCAGTAGGTTCAGCCTCTCTCCTCTCCCCCAAGGGCATTCCCTCCAGCAGGTGAGTGGTCACGACTACTACAACGCCAACCCGAAGGCCATCACTACGGGCTTAAATGGTCGATTTGGCTACCGCCGGAACACTCCAGCCCTCCGCCAGCACACATCGGTGTTCGGAGAAGTCACACCATTTCCCATTTTCTGAAGACATTGCATCACAGGCCTTGACCTGCATCTTCAAGACAGATGTTTAGATGAACTGTCAGCGCTGTTCTCTATTTTTAAAGATTGCATTCGTGTCTCCAGGTGTGCTCGTTCTTTCCTGGGGTGGGAGGAGGGAACAGGTTGGTTTCTCTGCACCTCTGGAAAGGAGAGGATCAAGGAAACTTCTGTTTCCGGGATTTTGCCAATGAGCTCCCTTGTTAGCTAGTACTAGATAGTGCAAGCACAGCTCTCAACAAAGCACTTCCCCAAGCACCAGTAGGCTAGGTCAGAAGGTGGCCACTATTTACATCAAGAACAGGGAAGGGAACTGTGTATGACAATTTGAGTTCTATTCACAGCACCCACAGGTTAGGAGAGCACTGACTACCACAGATTGCCTTCTCTCTTCCACATGTACTCTGGCATGTGTATGCCCCTATACGTACTCAAACCCAATTAAAACATCATTTAAAAAAGTCAGTAAAGCCAAATAAAAACAAAAGTACAGTAGGCATAGGCAGTGGGGCCTCACGGGGCATGATGACACACATACTTGTAATCCTGTATTATGGAGTTAGAAACAGGAAGACCTCCAAAAGCGTGAAGCCAGCCCAGGTGACATAGAGAGTTCCAAGCCAGCAAGGACGGTAGAGAGACCCTGTACCACATCTCAAAAAGAATATGATGTCTCTGATGTAATGACATCCGCTATTAAAAAAAAAAACTGACATTTTAAGTGTGTCTGGGAGTTTGGGTCTGTAATTCCAGCTAGCTGAGGCAGAGGCAGGAGGATTGCATGTTCATGGCTAGATCAGGCTACATAGGGAGGCACTGTCTAAATTTTAAAAAAGTCAAGGGACACAGAAGTATAGTGTGGTAGTAAGAAAGCTTAGCTGAAAACAAAACAAAACAAAAAAATGAGCAGGGCGTGGTGGCGCACGCCTTTAATCCCAGCACTCGGGAGGCAGAGGCAGGAGGATTTCTGCGTTCGAGGCCAGCCTGGTCTACAGAGTGATTTCCAGGACAGCCAGAGCTATACAGAGAAACCCTGTCTCGAATAACCAAAAAAAAAAAAACAAAAAACAAACAAACAAACAAAAAAAAACAAAAACAAAAAAACAAAAAAACCCAAAAGCTTAGCTGGCATGTTTGAGGACTTAAATTCAATTTTTAGTCCAAAACCAACCAACCAAGCAAACAAGCTCCAAACAAAAACAAATAAAAAAGTGGACGCCATCCATCTCCTTTACCCACAATTCATTGGAGGACAGGGGGTACAAGATGACCTTCCGGGGTACAGATTAGTTCAAATCACAGAATTCCCTGTTCACGATGGATGTCAACTTCCTTTTCAACCAGTTGTCACTCTTTCATGTCCTCACCCTGTTCCTTGGTGACCATCAGAAAAGACAAAGCAGATGGTGTCTACAAAGGCGAGGCTTGAGAACACAAAGATCCCCAGGGCATTCCTGTGGGTGGAACCTGTCCATAGTGACTCACCATAAGTGGACAAGGAAGAGGACTCCAGCAAGGTGAGGGGGTATAGCTCAGGGGTAGAGCATTTGACTGCAGATCAAGAGGTCCCTGGTTCAAATCCGGGTGCCCCCTCCATCTTTTGTTTCCATAAGTGGGAGTTAAGAGCCAGTGTCACTAGACAGGACAAGCAACTTTTAGTCTGGTCCTCTCACATTTCAAAGGACCAATAAGTCAAAGTCACCATACAACTCCACTTGAGCTTCAGGTACCATAAAGTCTTTGGGCTACAGCTCAGTGTAGAGCAATAACCTAGCGTGTGTGCGACTCTGGTTCTAGACTGGACCCTGGAAAGGAAGACGGCTCTAGCTATAGAACTATAGAAGTTATAGAACTATAGCTAGATCTCCCTCCTTTTTTTTTTTTCTTCCTCCTCCTTCTGCATTTATATTTATTTAGAGACAGTCTCACTGGGTAAGCCCCAGCTGTCTTGAAATTTACTATTGAGGTCAGGCTGGTCTCAAACTTATAAAGATCCAATTTCCTTTCTTTTTTTTTTTTTTTTTTTTGGTTTTTCGAGCCAGGGTTTCTCTGTGTAGCCCTGGCTGTCCTGGAACTCACTCTGTAGACCAGGCTGGCTTCGAACTCAGAAATCTGCCTGTCTCTGCCTCCTGAGTGCTGGGATTAAAGGCGTGCAACACCACGCCCGGCTTTTTTGTTTGTTTGGGTTTTTTTTTGCTTTTTTGTTTGTTTGTTTTTTTCGAGACAGGGTTTCTCTGTGTAGCCCTGGCTGTCCTGGAACTCACTTTTTAGACCAGGCTGGCCTCTGCCTCCCGAGTGCTGGGATTAAAGGCGTGCGCCACCACCACTTGGCCTTTTTTTTTTTTTTTTTTTTTTAATTTTTTTTTTTTTTTTTTTTTTTAAAGATTTATTTTATTTATTATATGTAAGTACACTGTAGCTGTCTTCAAACACTCCAGAAGAGAGAGCCAGATCTTGTTACGGATGGCTGTGAGCCACCATGTGGTTGCTGGGATTTGAACTTATCACCTTCGGAAGAGCAGTCGGGTACTCTTACCCGCTGAGCCATCTCACCAGCCCTGGCCTTTTTTTTTTTTTTTTTTTGGTTTTTCGAGACAGGGTTTCTCTGTATAGCCCTGGCTGTCCTGGAACTCACTCTGTAGACCAGGCTGGCCTCGAACTCAGAAATCCGCCTACCTCTGCCTCCCAAGTGCTGGGATTAAAGGCGTGCGCTGGCCTTTTTTTTTTTTTTTATTGTTTCTTTTTTTTAAAAAATTAATCATTCCATTCCTTTACATCTCAAATGATATTCCACTTCCAGGTTCCCCTTCCACAAACCCCCTACCCATCTACCCTCTCCCACTCCAGCATCCCCCATATGCTGGGGCATCAGACCTCCCATTGATGTCAGACAAGGCCATCCTCTGCTACCTATGTATCTGGAGCTATGGATCCCTCCCTGTACACTCCTTGGTTGGTGGGTGGTCTAGTCCCTGGGACTGGGTGAACTGATCAGCAGAAGATATTCTTCCTATGCAGTTGTAATTCCCCTCAGCTCCTCCAGTCCTTCCACCTGCTGGACTCAGTCTGATGGTTGGCTCCTCCAACTGCCTTTTTAAAAAATTAATTAATTAATTTATTTATTATATGTAAGTAGACTGTAGCTGTCTTCAGCCACTCCAGAAGAGTGGCAGCAGATTTTGTGACGGATGGTTGTAAGCCACCATGTGGTTGCTGGGATTTGAACTCTGGACCTTCGGAAGAGCAGTCGGGTGCTCTTAACCACTGAGCCATCTCACCAGCCCTCCAACTGCCTTTTAAGTGTTGAGGTTACAATCGTGCAACACCATCAGTTTTATAAAGTGTATGTGTCTGATATGTGTGTAGGTACCCATGGAGGTAAGACGAGGGTGCTGGATCCCCTGAAACTGGAGTGACAGGAAGTTGTAAGCTGGTTGAACCGTCCCTTCAGTCTTTTCTACAAAGAGCCTTAATTCCCAAACATGTAGTTAGTTTTTAAAAATCCTTGAGATAGGGTATTATGATGTGGAGTTGGCTGGCTTCAAACTCATAGAGTCGGCTTGCCTCAGCCTCCAGAGTACAGGGATTAAAGGCATGTATAAATTATACCCAGCCAATTTCTTTTATCAAAAACATCCAGCTAGTTCAATTTTTGTTTTTGTTTTTCAATTAAAAAAATTTTTATGTGTATAGGAGGCTTTGCAATGTATGATTGTACATCATTTGTGTGGCTGGAGAGGACAGAAGAGGGTGTGTTCTAGTGAGAACTGGAACCACAGATGGTAATGAGCCCCTACCTAGGTACTAGAAATCAAACCAAGGTCTTCTGAAAGCAGCCAGTGTTCTTAATGGCTGAGCCATCCCTCCAGTTCTTTAATTCTAACAACTGAAAAATAAAAACACAAGGGCTGGTGAGATGGCTCAGTGGGTAAGAGCACTGACTGCTTGTCCAGAGGTCCTGAGTTCAAATCCCAGCAACCCCATGGTGGCTCACAACATCCATAATGGGATCTGACACCCTCTTCTGGTGTGTCTGAAGACAGCAACAGTGTACTTGTTTATCTAAAATCTTTTTTTTTTTTTTTGAGACAGGGTTTCTCTGTGTAGCCCTGACTGTCCTGGAACTCACTTTGTAGACCAGGCTGGCCTCGAACTCAGAAATCTGCCTGCCTCTGCCTCCCAAATGCTGGGATCAAAGGTGTTTGCCACCACTGCCCGGCTCATAAATAAATCTTAAAAAATAAAAATAAAAACACAAGCTGGCCATAGTTTGGTGAATCTTTAATTCCAGCACTCTGGTGACAGAAGCAAGTGGTATCGATCTGCGTTCAAGGCCAGCCTGATCTACGTTGTCCCCAGATAGCCAGGGTTTTACATAGAGAGACACTGTCTAGGAAAGAAAAAAATAAATAAAATAATAAAATAAAAACAGGGATTTCCAGACCAAAATGAGCTCAAAGTGATCTTCCAGTTTCCATCTACCAAGCGTGGAGATGACTGGGGGTGTGCCACACCTGGCTTTTGGGATTTTTGTATCTATATGGGATCTATTTCTATAAAACATGCCGGAAATGAGGGAGCTGGCCGAAAGACCCGTTTTGAAAGCTGGTTTGGAAACCCTAGTGTAGCGGTGTGCTGGGATGGCGGCCTGAGTTGGCAGATACTGAGGTCCTACAGAGCCAAGCTTCTACAGCAGAGCCCTGATGCGTTGCCAAGGCAACAGAACCCGCCTATGGCTTTTCAACAGTTGGGGCCAGGGGCTTACGTGAGGCAACCAAAATAAGGCGACCAAAACCCTGACGGAGGGTAGAAAGTACTTGCGACTCTAGGTTCACGTAGACTTAGCGCTCGTACCAAACGTCATCGAGCCGAGACGCTGACGCAGTTATAAGACGCCATCCTGGAAGTGCGAGCTAGAGTGGGCGGGGAAAAGGGCAGCTGGTTCCTGTAGGGATTAGATCCCGTGAGGCCGTCTCTTAACTGTTAGGTTTCCTCTCGAACTTCGCTGAATCTTTCAGGTCCAAAGACTGAGGAATTGTCTCCACCATCATGGGAGGCGGAGACCTGGTAAGTGCTAGAGGCCTGGGCAGCGACGACTGAGGCCCGAGACCCACTGGCGCCGGGGTGTGGTCGGTAACCCTGGTAATGAAGTCTTGATTTCAGCACAAGGGGGTGATCAACATGGAGAGGGGGGCGGATGGTGAAGATCACAGAGGGACAGGGATGAGACTCGGGATGATATGCGGCGAGTAATGTCTGCTGGTGTCTGGATTTGCTGATTGGGGCCCCCCCAGGCTGGGAAGTCTAAGGTTAGGGAGGGAACAGTTGGACTCACGGTATGGAAGGAGGTAGATCTTAGGCACGTAGACTTTATTTTGTGTGTGTTATCTTCGGACATAGCCTTCCCAGTCCCCCAACCCCCTTTTTTACCTAGGAGTTCACAGTTGTATCCTGGACCTGGACTGTGAAAGGTCCAGTCATTTCCCATCCTGAGCTGTGCCGGTTAGAGGCATCCATTTCACATCTTTTCCATCTTTGTTACCTTCCTTACATCAATTAGTGTTTTGCTTTGACGTGTAGTGACAAGGCAGCTTTCTTATGTATCGGTAACACTTTTTTTTTTAGGTTAAGTGGCAGTTGCTCTTAAGTCCTGTAGTTCGTTTGTGGGGAACGAATGCCTTAAATAAGGCAGAAATGTCCAAGAAGCAGAGAGCTAGATTAGGACACTATTGATCTTCTCAAGGTGAAGGTAATTGAATCAATAAGTAATCAATTTAGGTGTCTGTCCATTAAGCTGAGTTTGCCGGGTGTCCTTAATTGGATCAAGTTCCAGGACTCCCATCTAGTTTAGTATGTTCTTCATGTAACTGTCTATTATGGACAGTGCATTAGTTTACTTCTGTAATAAAACCAAGATCAAAAGCAACTTTCGGAGGAGAAGGCTTCTTACATATTATAGGTTATAGCCCATCATTAAGGCAGCTCAAGTTGTAACCCAGAGGCAGGAACTGAAGTAGAAACCATGGAGGGATGCTGCTTACTGGCTTGCTTCTTTTGCCTTACTCAGCTTCCCTTTTTTTAATACAGGTAGAGCACCTACCTAGGGATGGCACCACCCACAGTGGGCTGGGCCTTCCTCTTTCAGTTCATAATCAAGAACACACACTCACAGACATTCCCACAATCTGATGGATGCAGTGCCTCAACTGAAGCTGATAACCAAGACTAGCCACCATTGCCAGGAGAGCTGTAATCTGGATGATTCTGTTGCGTGTGTAGTGGTGGAGTTGTCCTGTAACTTGTATATTCAGCAGCTTCTAGCCACAGGGTGCCTTTAACAGTCTCATGCAATGGTGACATCTGCAAATTTCTCCAGACTCTGGTTGCCATTGGTTCCTTGGAATGGAAAGGAAAATCTTTGTAGGACAAAGTAAGGGTACGTGTGTCCGTGGTGGTGGAGGTGGTGGTGAAGGCAGTCCTTGTCAATGGAAAGAATGTAGTAAGAAAGGAAGGATAAAACAACTTAATAAGCAGGGAAAGACAGTAAGGAAGGCAAGCAGATGGTCCGTGCCTTTGGCTCCAGTGCCTGGGAGGTGGAGTCAGTAAGATCTCAAGTTTGAAGGCAGTCTGAGCTAAGTAGCAAGGCCTTGGCTTGAGTGTGTGTAACATGCACGCACATTACACACACACCTGTGTTTTTGCTGACTGTGTGTTTTGCATCTGCAATGCACCTTGTGTATTTAGTCTTCTTAGCTGGTCTCCCATTTTGCACCTCTCTTGTTGTCGGGAGGTTGGTAATAAATAATTAATTTATACCTTTCCAGTCCATTCTTCACGTGATAACCAGTGGTGTTTCTTGCCTGCACCGTGCCAGTTTTTGCTTCCTGCCACCAACAGGGTAGAGTGCAGTCCCTTCGCAAAGGATTTGATCTGCTCCCTTCTCTACTCCATCTGCTTGCCCTCCACCTCCAGCCACTCTGTGGCTGTTCCCACCACTGGGACGGTGGCTGTGAGTGCCGTTTCGGCTTATGGTGCTTCCCACATGGCCAGCTATATTCCAGCCATCCTTAATAGCTGCCTCCTCAGGGGAAACTTCTAGGATTACAGCTTGAAGCAAAGCAGAGTGAGGAGAGAGGAGAAACACTCATTGAGGTGTGAAGGGGAGGAAACAAGGGGAGATTCCTGGGAAGGAAAGAGAGCTAGGTTTGTGGTAAGCATGCAGGTTTGGGCACAGCACAGTAAGGGGACTCAATACCAAGAGAGATGTTTGCAGAAGAGTGAGCGCCCTGTCTTAGTTGCCTTTCAAAGTAAGAGAGCTTTCTCTTTGTCCTTTGCCACCTGCCTTGCTTTTATCAACTCCAATTTTAGGCATGGCTAGTGGAGTCTAAGGTTGAAACTGTTTGATGGAACGTCAGAAAAGACCTGTTCCATCCTCAAACTGTAAGGACCGACACTGCCCACAGCCTCATGCCTGCCAGGCAGTCCTCTTGGGCTGCACCCTCCACCTCGCTCAGTCTCTTGCCTTTCCATGTCTGCATTGCTGGCTGTGGGGAGGGTCAGTGAGGCTGGCTGTGGTGGTTAGGGTTAAGCTACATAGCATAATCTAGAATCATCTGACAAAAATAATTTTTTTTTTCGAGACAGGGTTTCTCTGTATAACCCTGGCTGTCCTGGAACTCACTTTGTAGACCAGGCTGGCCTCGAACTCAGAAATCCGCCTGCCTCTGCCTCCCGAGTGCTGGGATTAAAGGCGTGCGCTACCCCCACCCCTACCCCGGCTGACAAAAAGAATCTTAACGAGAGATTGTCTTAAGTTATCAGTGTGAGAAGACCCTGCCCACTGTGGGTAGCGCCATCCTCTAGGCCAGGATCCTGAACTGTATAAAAGTAAAGAAATCAGGCTGAGCAGCGTGAATGGGCATCAGCATCTGAGCGTGTGTGTGTGTGTGTGTGTTTATGTTTCTGTGCTTTTGACCCTGGATGTAGTGTGGCTAGCTGTTTGAAGTTCCTTCCTTGACTTCCTGACAATGATGGGGTTATAAGATGAAATAAATCATTCTCCTCTACAGCAGCAGAAATGAAATTAGCACACGGGGTTAGTTAGACTCATCGCCTTCCACTTACCACTCACTGAACTCCTTGCTTTCTCCATCATTCACACAGAACCTGAAGAAGAGCTGGCACCCGCAGACCCTTCGCAATGTGGAGAAAGTGTGGAAGGCGGAGCAGAAACATGAAGCGGAGAGGAAAAAGATTGAGGAGTTGCAGCGAGAGCTTCGAGAGGAGAGAGCACGGGAGGAGATGCAGCGCTACGCTGAGGATGTTGGGGCTGTCAAGTAAGTGAGGAGCTGGCTGTTCTGGTATGTAGGGAACGGCAGTGCTGAGGATGGGTGCCTGACCCAGGGGCTGAGTAACAGTTAAGTGGGTCAGCAGGTGGGGTATGCAGCCTGACCAGCTTGGTTCTAAATTCGCTTGGTTCGAAATGTCCTGAATTGCATACCGGAGAAAGGTTTAGGAGCCCTGACATCTCAGTAGAACTCAGGAAGTCACAGTACCCAAGTCTGTAAGGGTCATTGAAGACTGGATATGAT
The DNA here is from genome assembly GCA_902729485.2 of Mus minutoides. NCBI lineage: Eukaryota > Metazoa > Chordata > Mammalia > Rodentia > Muridae > Mus > Mus minutoides. The sequence continues at coordinate 716,856 of LR753394.1, read as the reverse complement.
AATGCGTAACCAACCTAGTGTAGGCCGTGCTCCCACGAGACAGTTGACAACCATGACTATGACAAAGAATCATCGTCTTTATGCTGCCTGAGGCTTCCGAATGTATCGCAGACTCATCTTGGGAGGCATTGAGTAAATGTGTGTAAATAAGTAAAATCCTGGGCTGGTGAGATGGCTCAGCGGGTAAGAGCACCCAACTGCTCTTCCGAAGGTGTTGAGTTCAAATCCCAGCAACCACATGGTGGCTTACAACCACCCTTAATGAGATCTGACGCCCTCCTCTGGTGCGTCTGAAGTCAGCTATAGTGTACTTATGAATAATAATAAATGAATCCTTGGACCGGAGAGAGCAGGGACTGAGCGAGCAGGGGCGGCCGGAGGGAGCGGGGAGGATCGGAACGAGCGGGGCCACTAAGCAAGCGGGGCAGATCAGAGCAAGCAGGGTTGACTGGAACAAGGAAAAAAAAAATAAGTAAAATCCTGTTGTAGCTATCCTGTCTTGCTGAATTTTGCCTTCATCAGTTTCTTGGAAACTATAGGGCAATCCCAGTGGATAATTTCCCTACTAAAGCATGAAATAGATTCTGTAGTGCATTCCTAAGTCAGGATGGTATGGAACCTGCAGACAGATTGCATTACTGCTATTTGTTTCTGTCCTTCCTCTTGTTCATAGTTCATGTGCCAGCCTTCAGGGTGAGTGACATGTGGCCACGTTCCCTGGGCATATGTGGGTTTTTCCTTAACTTTATCCATAGTTCTGTGTGTGAGGCTCAGTTTCAGTACATAGGGAGAAAACCACATTCTTTCAAGAAATGGATTGGGGAGGTTGTGATGTTTTACAGTGAATGAGGTTTATAGAACTTTTAAATGAAATCCATGTATTTAGGGAATGTTGGTGGTAAATGTTAGTGGTGGAACTTGACAGAATTCAGCATCACCTGCAGATGGGCCTCTGGGCACATCTCTGAGGGATTATCTGATTGTGTTAGTCAGTGGAAGACCCATCTTTTTTTTTTTTTTTTTTCTTCCAGACAGGGTTTCTCTGTGTAGCCCTGGCTGTCCTGCAACTCACTTTGTAGACCAGGCTGGCCTCGAACTTAGAAATCCACCTGCCAGTGCTCTTAACTGCTAAGCCATCTCTCCAGCCCAGGTTCAGATGATCTTTTCTCTGTTTGTAGTGCATTGTTCTTGGAGTAAAGGTCTCCTCTCATATACATAATGTTGTAAATCTCCAAATCCCTTTTGGAACTAGGGATCAAACCCAAGGCCTCAAGCATGTTAGGCAAGCATGCTACCCCAGAGCGCAGCCTGTTGTCTTAGTATTTGCTGATAGTGTGACATGGTTGCAGTTTCTGCACAGCGGCATTTGATTCTTGCACTAAATAGATGAAGTTCCGCAGTCCTATCTCATGGAGTTCCTGTGGGGTAGAAAGGACTTCAAGAGACAAGGGGGGTCTGTGGGGGGCTTTCTCTGCCCTTTTCTGTAAACCCCCACCCCCAGGCTGAGGACTAAACTCAGGACCATGTTCTTGCTAGACAAGTACCGTTGTCACTGAGGCAGAGCCAGGTGGATTTCTGAGTTCAAGGCCAGCCTGGTCTATAAAATGAGTTTCAGGACAGCCAGGGCTATGCAGAGAATACAGAGAAACTCTGTCTCGAAAAACCAAAAAAAAAAAAAAAAAACAAGTAGTGCTCTTGCAGAGGACCTGAGTTCATTTCAGACCCGTGTTCCACAGCTCACAACTGCCTGCTCTAGTTCTGGCCTCCACAGGTACCAGGAATCCATGTGGTGCATACTTACACAGTAGTCTCTCACACATACACATTAAAAAAAAAAAATCTTGTCAGAAACAAATCCACTTGGCATGATCATACACACCTACAATCTCCATACTTGGGAGGAAGAGACAAAGGGTTAGGAGTTCAGGCCCAACCTTGGCTACTTGTCAGATGACCCTGGAAGGAGAGACTGATTCCTGAAAGTTGTCCCCTCTGGCCTTCACATGCACACTGTAATGTATATGCTCTTCCTGTTATACACACACACTAATGGTAAATAAAAAAATTAAAGTAAATTAAAACCTGGAGGTTATTCGTGCAAGTGCTCACTTACCTAGGATGCCCAAAGCCCTGGGTTTGCTCCCTTGTGCAGTGTGGACCGGGTGTAGTGGCATAGGGCTGTAACCCTATTTGTGTGGAAAAGAAGTTGGTCATCCTCAGCTGGCCTGGAACAGCTCCACCCTGGGAGCTCTGGTCTTCACATGGGCAGACTCACTCCCAGTCTGTGATTGGCTTGCTCGGAGACTTAGGAAAGCCTGTGACTACCTGGAAGCCATTGTAAAGACCACCCTCCCTTGTCGTCTTCCACAGCCTGCCAGAGGCCAGCCTTGACTCTAGCAGTGTGAGAGCTATTTGCAGTGTGACCCAGCAGCCAATTCTTTTCTTGTTTTTTTTTTTTTTTTTTTTTTTTTTCAAGACAGGGTTCCTCTATATAGCCCTGGCTGTCCTGGAACTTACTTTGTAGACCAGGCTGGCCTCGAACTCAGAAATCTGCCTGCCTCTGCCTCTCGAGAGCTGGGATTAAAGGCATGTGCCACCATGCCTGGCCACAATCAACTCTTAATTACAGACTAATGCTTTTTCAAACAGATCCTTCTATTAGCCAAAACAGTTACAAATGGTCATGTTTGTATTGCTTGAATTTATTTTTATTAAAAATGCCCAGGGAGGGCCAGGCGTGGTGGCACACGCCTTTAATCCCAGCACTTGGGAGGCAGAGGCAGGTGGATTTCTGAGTTCGAGGCCAGCCTGGTCTACAGAGTGAGTTCCAGGACAGCTGGGGCTATACAGAGAAACCCTGTCTTGAAAAACCAAAAAAAAAAAAAAAAAAAATGCCCAGGGAATCCAGTGCCTTCTTTTGGCCTCTGAGGTGTCAGGCACTTATATAGTACACAGGCATGTATGAAAGCAAAACAGTCATAATATAAAATTATACTTAAAAAGAGGTTCAGCTTCCTGTCACATAAAGGTTCCATTTAAAACCACATTTTCTTCCTACAAGGAAAGAAGCAATGTTAAGCATGATGCTGTGACATTATGTAGTGTCCTCGTTTTGTGTTAAAGCATCGTTTACTATCTTACTTTCTTTTTGTTTTCAAGTGCAAGCTTATTTACTAAACAGGTATCTCTGGTCCTTTCCCTTTTCTTCTCAAACATGTAGCCCCACTGGGGCCACGGTGCCAAGGGCCAGGATAGGCAGCGAGCACAGCTGAATGTGGGACCACTGTGGTCGCTCTGGGTGCTTTGGCATGAAGGTGTAATGTATAAGCTTGGTAGAGAAACTAGGTTACTAGGTAAAGATTCCTGATTCTGAATTTTCCTCATGGATTGTGAAAAGTATCTCTTCATTTGTAAGCCTCGTTGCTTCTTGTCTGCCAAGTCAGGAATGCTGTTTGGCCTGTGGTAGGGATTTGCAGAGGGGCTCAGTGCTGATCAGCTCAGGTCTTGTGTGAAGCTCAGCAGGACCCTATCTTCCCTTTCCCTTTGAATGAATGTGTGTTTATTCCCTCTCCCTCTGTCTCCTTCTCTCTCTCTCTCTCTCTCTCTCTCTCTCCTTTATTTCCCCTTAAACCAGGAAAAAAGAAGAAAAGTTGGATTGGATGTACCAAGGTCCAGGTGGCATGGTGAACCGTGATGAGTACCTGCTGGGGCGCCCCATTGACAAGTATGTTTTTGAGAAGATGGACGAGAGGGAAGCTGGCTGCTCTTCTGAGACAGGACTCCTCCCAGGCTCAATCTTTGCCCCGTCCGGTGCCAATTCACTTCTTGACATGGCCAGCAAAATCCGGGAAGACCCTCTCTTCATCATAAGGTACTGCTGGGCGGTTGAGAAGGGTGTGACAGGGATGCCTGGGGTTCTTCCTGGTCTGGTGTTTCTCTTGCTTTATGGGCACTCCTGCTTCTGGATGTGGAGAGAAAGTCTGTGAAGATGCCTGCTGTAGGCCGTATGGAAGGGTACTGGCAAGTGCACCAAGCCAGACTAGGTTTATCCACCAAACTTAAACAAAAATAAGGGGCAGAAGGCAAAGGGGTGACTCTGCTATTTAGAGCATGCATTGCTCCTGCAGAGGACCTGAGTTTAGATCCCAGTACCTGGGCCAGGCAGTTTAGAGCATTTGTAACTCCAGCTTCAGGGAGATCCAAGGCTCTAGCACCCACAGGCATCTGTACCCATACACATGTGCGCACACACGTAAACACACACACACACACACACACACATGCATTAAAAATAATAAAAATCAGCCAGGCGTGGTGGCACATGCCTTTTTTTTTTTTTTTTTTTTTTAAAGATTTATTTTATTTATTATATGTAAGTACACTGTAGCTGTCTTCAGACACTCCAGAAGAAGGCGCCAGATCTCGTTACGGATGGTTGTGAGCCACCATGTGGATGCTGGGATTTGAACTTATCACCTTTGGAAGAGCAGTCGGGTGCTCTTACCTGCCGAGCCATCTCACCAGCCCCAGCACATGCCCTTAATCCCAGTACTTGGGAGGCAGAGGCAGGTGGATTTCTGAGTTTGAGGCCAGCCTGGTCTACAGAGTGAGTTCCAGGACAGTCAGGGCTGCACAGAGAAACCCTGTCTCGAAAAAACCAAAAAAATAAAAAATAAAATCCTATTAAAGTTAAAAAGGAGTTAGAAGCAAGGTGACAAACGCTTGCTAGTTCCTTGGCAATAAGGCAAATACTCCCTTAACCTTATACTTACCCACTGCAAGTGTATAGCCAGCAAACAAGTCTTCCTTTCTCCTTCAGCCCCCCCTTCCTTGCTATCTATCTATCTATCTATCTATTCATGAATGAGTGTGCCTCATGTGTTTAGTGCACATATGTGTGTATGTGTGCTTACCTGGAGGTTAGATCTTTCTCAGTCACTCTTACTTATTTGTGTGTGCACACATGTGCATGAGAACCCACATGTGTATACATGCCACAGTGTGTGTGTGGAGGACAGAGGACTATTTTTGGGAGTTGGTCCTCTCCTTCCACCATGTAGCCTTAGGAGTTTGAACTCGGATGGGATTGGCTGTGTGTTCCTTAGTAGGAACTTGCTCTCTACCCAGCCCTCTCACCTTAGGTTTTGCTTTTTCCTCTACACTGGCCCACAAGCCCAGGCTCCTCCTGCCACTGTCTCCAGAACGCTAGGGTTATGGCCGAGTGCTGCTCTGCCTATGTTCCTCTGTGGTTACTGGTTTGAGACAGGACCTTACCAGGTAGCTTCGCTTGGCCTAGAGTTCGCTATACAGGCCAGGCCTACTGCAGACTCACACCTGTCATCCAAATGAAGACTCGTGCCACCACACCTGCCTCGCTCAGCTTTCTCACCTGGGTGCTGCAAGATGGACGCCCAGGCCCTTGTGCTGTGTGACAAGCACATCTCCTACTTCGTTTTGTTTTTTTGAGACAGGTTCTTGCTGTGTAACCCTGCCTAGCTGTGCATGAGGTTTGAAAAGGAGTTGTTATGTAGAATTTGGTGAGGAGGATACATAATTTCCTCTGCAAAAAAAAAAAAAAAAAGCCATTAAAATTCTTTCTTCTATATAGGAAGAAAGAGGAGGAGAAAAAAAGAGAAGTACTGAACAATCCTGTGAAAATGAAGAAAATCAAAGAGCTCGTAAGTCATGCACTGAACAATCACCAACACAGGAATGGCGGCCTGCCTCTGTGTGTGTGTGTACTGTGTGTGTGCCAATGTGTGAGTCTGCATTGTGTCCATGCATGGTTCTTTTTTTTTTTTTTTTTTTTTTTTTTTTTTTTTTTTTTTTTTTTTTTTTTTTTTTTTTTTTTTTTTTTTTTTTTTTTTTTTTTTTTTTTTTGGTTTTTATAGCCCTGGTTGTCCTGGAACTCACTTTGTAGACCAGGCTGGCCTCGAACTCAGAAATCTGCCTGCCTCTGCTTCCCAAGTGCTGGGATTAAAGGCGTGCACCACCACGCCCGGCTGGGTTCTTTTTTATTTTTTATTTTTTATTTTTTTTGGTTTTTCGAGACAGGGTTTCTCTGTGTAGCCCTGGCTGTCCTGGAACTCACTTTGTAGACCAGGCTGGCCTCGAACTCAGAAGTCCACCTGCCTCTGCCTCCCAAGTGCTGGGATTAAAGGCGTCCCCCACCACGCCCGGCTTTCATGTATGGTTCTTGAAGATGAAGCAAAGGGACATCAGATCCCCTGGAACCACAGATGGTTGTGAACTGCTCTATGGAACCCTGGTCCTCTGGAAGAGCAGCCAGTGCTTTTAAGTGCTGAGTCATTTCTCCAGTCCCTCCTTTAGCAGCAGAAACTGTTGCTGCTTCTCCTCCTCCTTCCTTCTTCTCCATTTTCCTCTTCCTCTTCCTCCTCCTTCTTTCTTCCCAGTATCCCAGAATTCATTCTGTAGAGCAGACTGGCCTCAAACTCACAGAGATTCCCCCTCCAAATGCCTCCTGCATGCTGGGACTAAAGGTGTGCCCCACCAGTGCCCGGCTGGACTCACAAGTATCTTCTTTTTTTTTTTTTTTTTTTTTTAGATTTATTTATTTTATGTATGTGACTACACTGTAGCTGTCTTCAAACATACCAGAAGAGGGCATTGGATCCCATTACAGATGGTTCTGAGCCACCATGTGGTTGCTGGGAATTGAACTCAGGACCTCTGGAAGAGCAGTCAGTGCTCTTAACCACTGAGCCATCTCTCCAGCCCTGTAACTTCTATCTTGAGACAGGTCTTATTTGTAACCCCTGCCAGTCTGGACCTCAGTCCTCCTTCAACCTGAGTGAAAGGATTGCTAGGCTTGTTATTTACTTGTATATGGGATGTAGAGGGCATCAGGCCCCCTGGAGCTAGAGTTACAGGCTTGTGTGGATTGCAGGATGTGGATACTGAGAATAGACCTCAAGTTCTCTGGAAAAGCAGCAAATTCCCTTAGCTGATGAACCATCTCTCCAGCCCCTTAAGTTTTGTGTTTTTAGATACTATTTCCTGGTGATTTTATGCAACCTTAACTTAGTACCTTAATTAAGATTTATTTCCTCCAGCACTCGGGAGGCAGAGGCAGGCAGATTTCTGAGTTTGAGGCCAGCCTGGTCTACAGAGTGAGTTTCAGGACAGCCAGGGCTACACAGAGAAACTCTGTCTTGAAAAACCAAAAATAAATAAATAAATAAATAGGAAGATTTATTTCCTTTTGGTTTGGAAAGAACTACATGTCTTCAGGTTTCTTCTTCTTTTTTTTTTAATTGCATTTCCTGTGTGTGTTTATGTGCATGTTGCCATGGTATCTGAGTGAGAACTAAACCCCAATCATCAGGCTTGGTGACAAGTATAGTCAGCCAGTGAGTGGCTAACATGCCAGAGGGAGAGAGTGATAACAATAGCAATTATTATACTTATTTATAGTTTATGTACATTGGTTGTTTTGCTTGCATGAACGTTTGTATGAGGGTGTCAGATCCCCTGAAACAGAAATTACAGTTGTGAGCTGCCATGTGGGTGCAGGGAATTGAACCTGGGTCCTCTGGAAGAACAGCCTGTGTTCCTTAGCTCCGAGCCATTTCTCCAGCTCCCAATAATAATTTTTAAAATGTGGATTCCTTGCTCACTTATCAGGAATTTTTTTCAGAAGGTGTCTGGGGTGCATTTGTACCCAGCTTGGATACCTTGACAATGTCATGGGCCAGTTTGGATGTGAACCATTCCCTACACCAGGTACTATAACAGCGGTGTCAGTAATCTCATGCAATTCTATTCTGGACATTTCCCAGTTGCAAATGAGCCTTGAGAAAAAGGAGAAGAAGAAGAAGAAGGAGAAGAAGAAGAAGCACAGGAAGCACAGGCACAGAAGCTCCAGCAGCGACGGCTCCAGCAGCGACGACGAGCAGAGCCAGGCCCGGTAAGCAGGCGCTGCCAGCCCCCAGCACAGCCTTCCTAGCCATGGCTCATCCATGCCACAGGAGGACTGAGCACCTGTCCCGATGGGGAGCACGCCAGTGTGCACTCCGCAGCGCAAAGCTTGGCCTCTGGCATCAGAGTTCCTTGGGAATACTAAGTCTGTGTCCCTTGCATAGGTGGACACTCACCTCCCAGATCTGACAAGACTCTTTCATCTCAGCTTGAGTCCTTGGTACCGAAGGGGGTTTTCTGTAGTCTCTCCCTCTTTTTGTAATTAATGGAACCATGTGGGCTCATTCTGCATTTTCCCCAAGGGACAGTCAGCTCTGTCACTGCTGACTCACGATTAGTCCCCCGGAATAGCAGCCTGGGCTGAGAGGAGAGTGTCTTCAGGCTCGGAGGCTGAGAGCTCTGCCCACGGCTTTTCACAGGAGAAACTCGACTGTGCTGATGTATCTTGCAGTGAAGGCAGTCCAAATAGAGCAGGGTGCTGCTAAGCCCTGGAAGAATAGCTGGGTGCTGGGAGACTGGTCTCAGCAGGAGAGATTCTAACTGGACTTGCCTGTCTTTTTTTTTTTTTTTTTTTTCCAGTGAATGTGTATATGTTTTAATCTCTTAGGTCTCAAAAGAAGATGTCAAATTCCTTTCCTGTTTTGTCCAAAGTCCCTGGATATGGCTTACAGGTAGAGATGTGGGCTTTTCAAAGGGAGTGACTATGGGACTGTGCAGTCCAAGGTATTCCCCCCTTTCACACCTGCAGATAACAGGGGAGTTTGGATAGTAGGGCCTGGGGCTGCTGGAGACCAAGCCTGCTCCTTATGCTTGAGCCCTTTGCCTCTTTCTGAGAGTCCTCTAAATAGATAGAGATCACGAGTTGGAACACTTAGCATGCTGCCAAAAACCCTGCATAATTGACATATGCAGACCAGGCCGGTCTTGAACTTACAGTCTACTCCCCTTAGCATTTTGAGTATTAGGATTCAGGTATGGCCCGCACATCTCCATGCGGTCACATGATTACTTTTAGCACTTTAAAGATTCTTTATTCTTTCCCTTGCTTTTCTGCATTTCTTTATGAACATCTAGGCTTTCCTGTGACAGATTTCTCGTCTTAATGATCCAGGTGAGGAACTCTGACCGGAACCAGGGGCTGCAGGGTTCTCTGGGTGAACAAAGGGCGATAAAGAACCATTCCCGGTCAAGAAGCTCCTCCCCCCCCAGGCATGCCAGCAAGAAGAGCGCCAAGGAAGAGAGGCCCCGGGACAGGAGGTCTCGGTCCCCAAGGCCCAGCAAGCCGTGAGTGTGGGAATTAAATGGGAAATAATCTGTGACTCTAAAGGCCTGGTCACAGCAGGGGTTTGCCTTGGGTGGTCATCACCTCCATCATTAGATGTGTCTGCTTTATTTCCTCTGCTGTCACAGGGCAGTCATGGTGCAGTGACGGTGCAGTCATGGGGCTGTCACTGTATGGCACTGTGCAGTCAGTCATGGTGTATTTCCAGTGTAGTCATGGTATATTCAAGGTGTATTCACAGTGTAGTCATGGTGCAGTCACTGTGCAGTCATAGTGCGGTAACCGTACAGTCACAGTGAACTGCACTTGCAGGACCATAATGGGCTGGCAGAATTTCCTCTCCTATTTGGGTTATATATTCTCTTTATGTGTGTATCGTGTATATGTGTGGTAAATGCACACATGTGTAGGTGGGTGCACATACTTGTACATGTATGGAAGACAAAAGGTATCTGCCACTGTCCACCGTGTTCCATGGAGGCAGCTGCTCCCTAATCCAGAGCTCACTGTTTGCCCTTCAGCTGGAAGCCTTCAGACCCCAGGCACACTCCTGACCCCAGACACTCTCCTGACCCCGGCCCAGTCAGTGCTCGGGTTATAGGCATGTGCAGGCTGTGCCTGACTTGTTATGTGGGTACTGGGACTCAGTGCTGGGCTTACAGGCATGTGCAGGGCTGTGCCTGACTTGTTATGTGGGTACTGGCACTCAGTGCTGGGCTTACAGGCATGTGCAGGGCTATGCCTGACTTGTTATGTGGGTACTGGCACTCAGTACTGGTCCTCGTGCTTGTCTAGCAGGAAATTTTAACTGCTGAGGCCCTGGATTATACTTAACAATTCTTTATTTGTGTGTGTGTGTGTGTGTGTGTGTATGTGTGTGTGCACCTTTGTGCCACTGCAGGCTTGTGGGGATCAGAGAACAGTTGAGGGAGTTGGTTCTGACCTCTGCCATATGGATTCCTAGAGAATGAACTCAGGCTGTCAGGCTTGGTGGCAGGTGCCTTTACCCATTGAGTCATCTTGCTGGCTGCAGCCTGGATTGTATTTTATGGGAGTTCCATATGAAAAGGCTTGTCCCCTGTGTCTATTACAGGCATACCTCTAAGGTAAACAGGAAAGAGAGAGACAGCCCATCACCTAAGAAGGAGGCCTACCAGAGGCGGCATGCTTCCGGATACACCAGGTAAGTCAGACCCTCTTCAGTTTGGACTTCATAAGGCTGCATCTAGAGGCCGCTGGCAGCAGGGAAATTAGTCATGTCTCTGTTTCCTTTAGTCCTCTGATTTTTTTTTTTTTTTTTTTTTTTTTTTTTTGAGACATAGTCTCATGTATTCTAGGCTATTGGCCTCAGACTTAGTATATAATCAAGGGTGACCCTTAAACTTTTGGTCAGTCTGCCTTCATCTCCTGAGTGCTAAGATTAACGGCATATGCCACTACACCCAGTTTATGTGGTGTTGGGGATCAAACCAGGGCCTTGTTCATCCAGAGCAAGCACTGGTCCAACTGAACTGTATCCCAGTTCTGCTCAGCTTGGTTTAATACTGGGACTTACATTGTGCACTAGGCTGATATTGAGTTTGTAGTGATCCTCCTACCTCAGCTTCTGAGAGATGTATTTACAGGTGTGGACACCAGTAGCCATACCCCTCTGGTCAGCTTTTACTCATAAGGGACACTGAACAGACAAAATCTGGCTGGCCAGATAGTTTAGTGGTTAAAGCCTTGCTACCAAGGCTGACATCCTGGGTCCAATCACCAATACCCATATACAAGGAAAAAACCAAGTTGTCCTCTGACCCTTATATGCACTGAAGTACACCTATACACTCACCCACACAAATTTAATAAAATGATTATAAAAAATGTAGGGCTAGAGAGATAGCTCACTACGTATGAAGGGCTGCTGCCAACTGGATCCCGGGGGCTTGTTGATTAGCCTGTCTGACTGAGCTGATGAGCTCCAAGTTCAGGGAGAGATCTGTCTCAAAAATACGGTAGAGCAAGGGTGGAAGAATGCCATCTGACATTGGTCTTCCACATGCATACACGCACACACATGTGCTCACAACGGGTTTTATAGAGAGTGTCCTCTGAAGCCTAGGCTGGCCTGGAATTCTCTGCAATCCTCCTGTGGAATCAGTTTTATGTATTTATTTAATGGAACTGTGATTTAGGGGTTTGTTTGTTTGTTTGTTTGTTTGTTTTTGAGACAGGGTCTCACACAAACTCATCATCTTCCTGCCTCTGCTCCCCAAGTTCTGGCTATAGGCAAGTGCCCCCATTCTCAGTTAGAAAGTGCTTTTTTGTTTCTGTTGTTTTGTTTTAGAGACAGGGTTTCTCTGTGTAGCCCTGGTTGTCTTGGCCCTCACTATGTAGACAAGGGTGGCCTTGAACTCACAGAGATGCCTGTCTCTGCCTCCTGAGTGCTGGGATTAAAGGGGTTTGCCACCATGCCTGGCTAGCCAGCTTAGTGTTTTTGATAGGAAGCATAGTTATCATGGATAACTCAATGTCAGGTTTTAATATTTAGTTTGTTTCTCCAACTGGGCACTTTTTAAGAAACAGAACTCAGTCATTTTTCCCTTTAAAGTCTTGTATCATAAACTGTGTACAAACTGTAACATACCTATTTTAGAAGCAGTAGGTTTGGATGTCTGACATTGTTAAGCGGTGACTAATCTGGTTCATCACTTCCTTTTTTTGTTCTAACTTCATTTAGGATGGATGCCAGGGAAGATGATCTACCTATTAAATCCTGAGGTCAAGTTAAGTTAGGTTGCTGGCATCTAGCTTCATCCCAAGGTGGTACTTTATGTTCTTGGGTTATATCCATGAGCGTGTGTGTCATGTACAGCCTTATTCACACACAGAGACCAAAGGAGGACATTGGACTCAACCTTATTCCCTGAGCCAGGTTTCTCACCCAATCTGCAGCTCAGTGATTTAGCTAAGTTAAGCAGCCAGCCAGTTCCTGGGATTTGCCTGTTTTTGCCCATTAATGGTAGGGATCCTGTCATGTGTGGCTATGTTTAGCTTTTACAGGGGAGCTGTGGCTTTGAACTCAGAACTTCAGCCTTGTACAGCAAGTACTCTTGAGCCAGTTTCAACTTGTAGCCATGGGTTTTTGGTTTGTTTTTGTTTTTGTTTTTTGTCTTGAGACAGGGTTTCTCTGTATAGCCCAGGCTGTCCTGGAACTCACTCTGTAGACCAGGCTGGCCTCGAACTCAGAAATCCGCCTGCCTCTGCCTCCCAAGTGCTGGGATTAAAGGCGTGGCTCTCGCTTTAGTTTTTATCCATGGGTTTGTAAGCATCTCTTACAGAGCATGAAATAGCAACAGTCACCTGGATGGCCGGGTCCTTTGTTTTGTAAGTTCTTAGAGATGCGGTGACAAACGTGTTATTAGGTTAGGTTCCTGATTAGCTCTCAGTCTATTTCATAGCTGTTTTAAAATAATTATCCTAGAGATTACTTAGTGTGATTATGAAATCCTTCACTGAAGCCTTCATGGTTTGGTTGGAACCATCTGCCTGAGGCATCAGAAGGAGGGAAACTCACTTAAGCATGGCGTTGCTCCTCCTCTTTGGGGACCCGAGCTGGCAAGCCTGTGACCTGCCTGCATGCAGAACTGCTTCTGTCCTGTTTTGTTTTGCTGGGGAAGGAGTAGAACCTGGGATTGTTTTTGTGCTCAACAGAAAACTCTCAGCAGAGGAACTAGAGCGGAAACGGCAGGAGATGATGGAAAACGCCAAGTGGAGGGAGGAGGAAAGACTCAACACCCTCAAGAGGCACGCCAGGGAGGATGAGAGGGAGCACAGGCTGGAGAGGTTGGACTCTCGGTCCGGCAAGTTCATCCAGTAAGTGACTGCTCATGCCTGGGCTCCACCTGCATGGTCTCCATGAGGTCATATGGCAGCCGGCCCACTGCTGGGGCTGGTGGTGCTGTTTGTCTGTGTCCAGAGACCTCAGAACTCAGCCTTGGGACCACTCTTGGTACTGTTCCCAGTTTCTAACCAGATGATAGCATTTTTATTTGACATAGAAAAAGTAATTGGTATTTTTCCCAAATCACTGAAATTCCTTGGCCTTCCTTTTAAGTAAAAATTTGTGGCTCAGAAAACCTTTTTCCAATGAAACTTGACTTGTTTTCCAAAACAGATGAGTTTTCCCTTATGGACATTTAAAAACCCTGGTTCCAGATGGAGTCCTTTGAAAATTGTCTATGTGGGCTGAAAAGAACTTATATTTCTACAGTTGCTTTCTGTCTGCAAACCTGTTTCTTCCGATTCTGCCAGGGCTGACCAGTTGAAAATGTCCTTTTTCCTCACTCCCCTGTCTTTCCTTCCCCAGCCGCATGAAGCTGGAGAGTGCGTCCACCTCCTCCCTGGAGGACCGCGTGAAGCGCAACATCCATTCCCTACAGCGGACATCGGTGGCCCTTGAGAAAAACTTCATGAGGAGATGAGAACCAGTCTCTCCTACTGCTTTGCCTGAATTTGCCAGGGAGGCTACTGACTCCTTGCAATTCTCTTTATAAGAGCTCAGGTGGCTTCCTGTACAGATGAGAACCCACCACTGTTCAAAGTGCTCTTTGTCCACTGACTCCTGACACTTCACATCCGTTAAACACTGATGTGACCTGAATCGGGGATCCTCAGGAACTTTGGCTGGATGCACTGTGGGTTTTGACTGTGTTTTAGTGGCTGGCACTAGAAGGCTTGGATGCTTGTCACCCCTCTTCCTGCCACCCGAATGAATAATAGATCAGACTTCCAGAGGCCTCTCTTAAGAGCCACCGGGATGGATGGTGCTCACTGGAATAAACGAACATTGACTTTATTTAGTAGATTATGTGACAGGATAGCCAAGCATCAGGAAGAGCCAAGAGAGTGACAAAGAAGCTGGAAGAGAAAACAGAACCAAAAGCCCTAAGTGAACTGCTAACCACCCGGGCTTTACGCTGTAATGGTGTAATGTATATACACAAATGTATAATTCTCTATTTGCTTTTAAAAAGTTAGCCTTGAGCCGGATGGTGGTGGCACACGCCTTTCATCCCAGCACTCGGGAGGCAGAGGCAGGCGGATTTCTGAGTTCGAGGCCAGCCTGGTCTACAAAGTGAGTGCCAGGACAGCCAGGGCTACACAGAGAAACCCTGTCTCGAAAAAACCAACCAACCAACCAACCAACCAAACAAAAAGAAGTTAGCCTTGTGAGAATAGTTTGTTGGATGATCTTGTCAGAAAAGTAACACAGTAGGGCACCCTTGGCTTACTCTCCTGACTCGGGGCACAGGGAGCTTCAGGGTTACTGACCTTCTTTGACATTTGGACATGACTTTGTCATCTACAAATGTGTCAGGCTACATTTATATGTATGTACTGGCTTCAGGAAGGACACACCTACCAAGGTACATACAAATCCTCCTCTGTTCCTCAGAATCCTATAGTGGGCACCCTGTGGGGCAGGAATCAGGACCCATGTTGTCCTATGACTCATAGGACAATAGAAAGAAAAGGAAACTACTTCAGAAGCTGTTTGCCCTCCGGCTAGTTTTTATTTGTTTGTTGAGGCAGGGTCTCTTGTAGCTCAGGCTAGCCTTGATTAGACTGGGGAGCTGAAGGTGACCCTGCACTTCAGATCCTCTGACCACACACAGTTGCTACTCCTGCCACTGCTGCTTTGTGGTTTGTCTTTGATACAGGGCCCTTGCTGGTCCCAGGCAGCCTTGGTGGTGGCTCTCCTGCCTCAGCCTCCTGAGTGCTGGCTGTGGTTAGGCCACCCCCCACCCCCAGCTTCCTAGCTGCCTGTATCCTGTAATAACTAAAAATCTAAGACAAGACTCAAGGGGCCACACCCATGTCTTTACTGCCATTCCTTTCTCTATTCTTTCACCAGAAGCCCTCATTTGACCAGGGAACTTCTAGGTGCTCTTTAAACCAACAACAGATTCACCCTAGCTGTGGCTGACCTTAAACTGTAGATCTCCTGTTTTAGCCTCTGGAGCTGTGATTACAGACCATGTGGCCCTCAGAGGTGCTCTTAATTCATATATTAAGCCATTTCATTGTTCTGCCTGTTCCTTATTTCTCCTAAAAGATGTTTGGATTTTTATCTTAAAAGCCCTAAAATTCCAGACACTGTAATTCCTAAAACTCGGTTTCTCCCCAGACAATGTAACATTCTTCATTTAATCATGTCATCCTGCTGCCCTATGCTATAGTTAATTATGGCTTTTATTTTATTACTTGGTAATAAAGGCTACATTTATTTTTGTAACTGTGTAGAGCGATCGACCACGTGCGTGGTACTGAGTTTTGATATTCCAAGTGTTGACCTGTGATTTGTATCGGATACAGAGACCCTTCGACCAAGTGGAGTTACGTAATAAACCGTGGCCAATTTACTCAAGATTTCTTGGAGCAAGAATGAAAGGATTATCACAATACGCGTCCACGTCCACAGATGCTAGCGGTGTCTAAACTTGACCATCGGGATAGAGGAGGCTAGGCGGCAGGTGGGTGGGCGCGCGGCCCATTCATAAAACCTGGGATTCTCGGCCTGCTCCTCTGATTGGCCCCCGGGAAAGGGGGCGTGCCCCGCGGGTGGAGCGAGCCGTCGGCCCAGGGGAGTGGGAAGATCCACGCTTGGGTGGAGCGAGGGGGCGGTCCCTGGTTTTCTAGGCAGGACTTCCTTTCCCCTTTGCCGCGTTACTCCTCTGTCCCCCGGGGTGGGGATGGTATATTCCAGCCTCTTCTCATGCCGGCCCCTCTTCCCCTCCCGAAGCGTCGGCGCTGCCGCCATTTTAGTACTTCAGGTGGAGGCAAAGTCAAAAGCCCAGCCTTGAGGGTGTCCGAGCAGGGAGCCCTTCTTACGGAGTGCCTCGAGGCTGTCCATCCCATCCCCAGTCTTCCTCGTTCCCGCGCGTGAAACCGGCTGGGTTCCCGTCAGGCGGGGAGAGGAGTGGGCGGGGCAGCCGCAAGCTCCCGGGGACGGGCGGTACCATTCCGACCGGGAGGGGAGAGCCGGGATCCAGTGGGCGGTGCCGCCCGGGGGCGGGGTGAAGAACGGGCTGGCCGGCTCCCCGGGGCGGGGCGGGGCGGGGCGTGGGGCGGACGGAACCACCGGGGCGGGGTGGGGAGGTAACGGGACGGGCGCGACCATGGCTCCGTGAGGCAGCGGGGGTGGGGATCGGTTCGGGGGAGGCCTGGGGCCGCTCGCTGGTGCGCTGTCTCCGCCGCCCCCCCTTTCGCCGCCGCCGCCGCCGCCGCCCCGGGCATGTCGTCCAATTGCACCAGCACCACGGCGGTGGCGGTGGCGCCGCTCAGCGCCAGCAAAACCAAGACCAAGAAGAAGCATTTCGTGTGCCAGAAAGTGAAGCTATTCCGGGCCAGCGAGCCGATTCTCAGCGTCCTGATGTGGGGGGTGAACCACACGGTAACCAGCTTCCCCGTGCGCGCCCCCACTCCCTCCGGCCTCGCCACGCTCGCCCCGCGGGTGATGCCTGCAACCCCTCCGCCAAGCCACTTGCATGCCCGCCCACCCGTGCACGCTGTCCGGCCCGGCGTGCACTCCCCGTTCGCCACGCGAGGCCTGGTGTCCCCGTGCTATGCCGTCGTCGTCTCCCCTTCGCTCCAGCCCCTCTGGCTTCTTGCGTCCGTATGCTGGCTCCGTGCAACCCCGGAGCTTCCGAGGGAAGGCCTGGGTGGCTGCAACGACGCTGCTTCTACCCTCAGCGTGTTTGTTGCATGGCTATTCCTCTTGTCCCTTATAGCTGGCTACTAGATCATTGCTCGGTTGACAGGGCAAGTGGGACTGGCTTGCCTGAATGTTCCTGTTTGTGGTCCTTTTGGTTGGTGTGGCTGCTCAAAGTTTCCCATCTTGTAGGCCCTGACTGTGGACACCCTCTCTGGGTTTCCTTTTTTTTCCTTCTTCTTCATGAAGACGTACCAACTGGAGAAGCAGAGACTTCTCTAAACCACAGACACTTGACTTGGGTCCCCTTGGATGAAGGATAAGTGCGAACACAAGGCCCGAGGGAGTATAGACTTGGTTATAGAAATAATGTATCTTCCCTGTTCTTCTGTGATGTTTCAAAGCCATTGACTTCTTGTCTATCGTATGGTTTTCCGGGATGTGATAATAGTGATTACTGTCCCAGATGAGTGGTCCTTTAGGTCCTGGGTGCTTTGGGATGGTGCAGCAGCCTCGGCCAAGAAGTTGGATGTGGCCGGCGTTAGCTGGTTGACTCTGTTTATGTGCTGCTTGTTCAGGATCTGCTCTCTTTCCGTGGCTTGCTCTTCCCATTCTCACCGTTTCTTTGTGAGTCCCTACACTGGGAGCAGACAGAGGAAGTGAAAGGACCCGAGGTGCTGACTCCACCAGCCACAAGTTTAGAATGGGGTGGGGGTGGGGGGAGAAGGGTCGGGTCTCCTGCGGATTTCATTCTTTAGGCTCCATGACTTTCTGAACACTTGAAATTGTCCTCAAGATCAAACAATGACCCAGGGGCCCAGGGTCAGCCAGACTTCATTTTCTGCTGCTTTGGTAGAAGACCTAGAGGGGCCTTTGGCTAGAGATTAAGGAATAGCCACCTAGACCAGCGTGTCAGATCTCTATGTCCCTTAGAGAGTGCATATGTATGCGAGGTCCTCATTGGCCTCTTAGTCTTGGGCACATTACCCTTTTCCATGGAGTCCCTGGGAGTCCCTGGGCTTAATGAGTGTCCTGGCCGGGAAGTGTGATGCCCGGACCGCTAAAGGTGCTGGACATCAACTGTGAGCAGAGCGTGTTCCTCTTGCTTCCTGCTGCTTCGGGGGTCATCTGACATTTCCAGGGAAACTGGGTCAGCAAATTGTGAACCCTGCATCCCTCTCTGGGAGTCACTCCTTGATTTTGTTTGACACCTGGCTTCTCACTAGAAACCATCTTGTAGCAAAAGCCTGAAGGTGGGTAACTTCAGATCCCTAATTTCACTCCAGAGACCGAACAAAGCTTTTGGCTCGGGGTAGCTTTGCCTGTGCTTGCCTTGAAGCTAATGGTTCCTTGTCCAGCACCAAGAGGCTCTGTTGGCTAGTGGCGGTTCTTGAGTGACAGGTCTTTTGTTCCTTTTACTCTCTCAGCCATGACCAAGGTTAGATGAGGGTATGGTCTTGCTGGAGAACCTGAATATGTACTGGGAGAAGGTGTGTGTGTGTGCGTGTGTGCATGTGTGCATGTCTACACACAGGCACATGCACACATGCACTGGGCATACCCGTTCCTGGGATTATATATGGTATTTAGATGGTATTTGGTTTTCTCATGGGCAAGCAATAAGTCTGCAAAGACCTGGGCATCTGATGGAAGACTGAGGGCAAGAGGACATGGTTGTTACTGCTTCCCTTTGCTAACTTGAAGTTTGGTGGGCCAGCTGGACAAGCACTGACTTTCCAGGATCCACAGGAATCTGAGCACAGGTTGGAGGAGGACCTGGAGCACCACTGCCCTGGATAGGCGCGCTTTGAAGGTTAGGTAGGTAGGTAGGTAGGTAGGTAGTTAGCTGGCTTGCTTCCTTCTGGTCTACCATAAGGTGTCAAGGTGCCCTGTGAGATACGTGTGCCCAGAAGGCATATCTTGCTGTTTCTTCAGGGCATCAGGGCCCAGTTGCTCCTGGCGGGTGGCTGGCCGGCCTTTCTCGAGGGTTCCCTTTCTTCAGAAGCATCCTGTTACACCTCTTTGCCACTTAAGATTTCAGATACCACCTTCCCTTCAGTCCTTTGGGCTCTCAGTGTTTGAAGCCTTCAGTCTTGTTGGTCTAGAGCTAAGATGGTGTATCGGATGTGAATGCACATGTCTTTAGCAAAAGCCAGCTACCTTCTCATGAGCTAGTTGCTTTCTTTACTTCTGAGTGGAAAAGAGAAACCTTAAAACAAACAAACAAACAAACAAAAAACTAGGCACTTGGGAGGCAGAGGCAGGCAGATTTCTGAGTTCAAGGCCAACCTGGTCTACAGAGTGAGTTCCAGGACAGCCCAGGCTATACAGAGAAACCCTGTCTTGAAAAAAAAAAAACAAAACAATCAATCAATCAATCAATAAAAAGAACTGGCTTGTTTTTGCTTTGAGAGAGGCATTTGAACTCAGTATAATCATGGGAGTCCCTAGATAAGACATTCAGCCCCTTGCGTTCCTCAGTGGAGCCAAAGAGGGTAGAGAGGATGTTCGACCCAACAGAGGAGCACTAGTGAGGGAAGAAAAACCCACCCGGGGTCTTAGCGGATGAAGCTTGCGTACTTCAGAGGGTCTGGAATTAGGGAGTAGGTTCTCTCTGAAGGAATACAGTACTGGAAGGCTGCCTTGTCTGGTGGTTGTGGGTCCCTTTAGGAGCCACATAAACGTGGCATGTCATGAGGAAGAGTAGTAGCAGTAGATGGATGGTAACAGCCAGCTCTTCCCCAGAGCTGCTACACCATTGTGCGTTTCCGCCAGCGGCTGTGACTTGGTCGCTCTAGATCCTTGTCACCTCTCACTCCCCTTCTTTTTTAGCATAGGCATTCCAGTGGGTGGGCAACTGTATCTCCTTGTGATCTTTTTGATTTGCATCTCTCTGGTAACCCACGTTGTTAAGCATCCTTCCAGCCGCGCTGGCCATTGTATATTTTCTTTGGAGAACGTCTATTAAACCCTTTGTGCATTTAAAAACAAATTGTGATCATTTGTTCGTTTATTTATTTCTTGGCTCATTTGTTTCTTGTGGTCCTGGGATATGGTTACGAACCCAGAGCCTTGGTCCTTCCAGGCAAGCACTTCTTCTTCTTTTTTTTTTTTTCCTTCCTTCCTCTCCTTTTCTTTTTCTTTTCTAACTTTAAGATATAGTGTCATATCAGACATCTGAAGAAAAAGAACTTTCAAGTAAGGCTAGCAACCTACCAGGAGCAATGGAGCCCTGATTCCCCTGGCTCGAGCTGGCCTCAAACTCTCTGTGTAGCCTAGCATGACCTTGAACTCCTGAAACTCTTGCCTCTACCTTCTGAGTGCTTGATTTACATCATTCTTATGTCTGTTGTTACTCTCAGTTTTACGCTGTGCTGGGTGTCACGCCCCAGAGCCCTGTATGTACACGCCATGCATCCTCTACCTACTGAGTTACATCCTTGGCCCCCTTTCCACTTTTTTTTTTTTTTTTTAAATTTAAATGGAGTCTCATTAAGTTGCGCAGGGTGGCCAAAACGTCTTCTGTATCCCAGGCAGGCCCTGGGTTTACAGTCTTCCTAAGCAGCTGGGAAGTCCCCGCCTCCACAGGGCCCCGTTTCTTTTCTTTTGAGCCAGGATCTCGCTCGCTTGCTGTCTGGCAGGCAGTCTTCCCGCTTCCTCCTCCCCGGTGGGTGCGGAAGTGTGAGCCACTGTGCCCAGCCTGGGCTCTTACTCAGCTTCCTCAGCCCCTGTATTATTTATGCTCATGGCTCCTGGAGTTAATCATGTGGATAATCCAAAAACCATTTACGTGAGGAGATGCAACAGACTCGCCTTCCAGTGTGGTGTGCTTAGCCTGGCATTCAAGCGGGTGTGTGTCCCATGATGCGCTGGTTGCTTTGAAAGGGGAAGAGATGGGCTCAGGACCGTGTGGATAGTAAAGTACATCTCCTGGGACCTCTTTGGTCACAAAACTTTAAGTTCCCCCTGTCTGCCAAGTACAATTTATTTTTCTCTTTCTGGTATGTGCCAAGTACAATTTATTTTTCTCTTTCTGGTATGTGAGTACGGCCATAGCCTCAACAGCTAACCTTAACCTTTCCCATCTTCCAGATGGGGAGAGATTGGCACAGTTACAGGTCCTGCTTGTCTTCCTGGGTTTTTCTTTCTGCTCACCTTCATCCTTTAGACACCCCCAACTCCTGCCTTGCCCCTCCTCCTGCTCATTTACATTTATTGAACAACCTCTTGGTTCCCATCATGTGCTAAGGGTTCTCAGCCAAGTGGAGCAAGCAGATATGTAAAGAAATAATTACCTGGCCTATGAGGTGGCTCTGCTGCAGGTAAAGGCATCTGCTACCAAGCCTGACCATAGGCGTTCAGTTCCTGGGACTTAACGTAGTGGAGGGAAGAGGAAAAATGGCTCCTGTTAATCGTCCTCTGACCTACACACGTATGCCTTGGGACCCATGATAAACAAATAAACAATAAATAAATAAATAAACAAACAAACCCTGGATGTGATACTTAGCTTGTAAAGACGCACACAAGCCTGAGAGGTTCATTCGCCATGGGGGAAGCAGGGAGCCTCTCGATACAGGACTATCATTCAGCCAGATCTTGGATTATTCTTGGGGCTTTCATTCTTTCCATTCTTTTTACTTAGCCTTTTTATCCCCCAAGAATGACTTGTTTTTCTTTTATGTGTATGGTGTTTTGCCTGCACTAGTACCTGCAGAGGCCAGGAGAGAGTGTCAGAGGTTCTGGGATTGAAGTTACCGACTTTGAGTGCTGGGAACTGAACCTGAGTTCCCTCCCTGTAAGAGTAACTAGTGCGTTTAACCATCTCTCTAACCCTGGGTCCTCTCCATCCTTATTGGGCTGCTCTGTCATCCGAACTGTTCAATGGGCCCAAAAAGGATCTTCCCCCACGCTCAGCAGGGCACACATGCACACAGAATAAATAAATCAGGGGAAAACAGAAGATTCATTAAATACACTGTTGTTACAAACTTACAAAGCGTCCACCTGGGATGTAGTCCATACAAGCAACTGTTACTTTAATCAGTTAATCTTTATCCTTGTACTGGGCGTTGAACTCAGAACCTTGGTATTCTAGGCAACTGCTCTGCCTCTGAGCTACACTGCCAGCCTCTTCATTTTATTTTATTTATTTATTTATTTAAAAGATTTAGCCGGGCATGGTGGCACATGCCTTTAATCCCAGCACTCGGGAGGCAGAGGCAGGTGGATTTCTGAGTTCGAGGCCAGCCTGGTCTACAAAGTGAGTTCCAGGACAGCCAGGGCTGTACAGAGAAACTCTGTCTAGAAAAAAAAAAAAAAGAAAAAAAAAAAGATTTATTTATGGGCTGGAGAGATGGCTCAGTGGTTAAGATCGCTGACTGCTCTTCCAAAGGTCCTGCGTTCAATTCCCAGCAACCACATGGTGGCTCCCAACCATCTGTTATGAAATCTGATGCCCTCTTCTGGAGTGTTTGAAGACAGCTACAGTGTACTTACATATAATAAATTAATAAATAAATAAATAAATAAATAAAGATTTATTTATTATGTATACAGGGTCCTGCCTGCATGTATGCCTGCCAGCCAGAAGAGGGCACCAGATCTTATTATAGATGGTTATGATGTTGCTGGGAATTGAACTCAAGACCTCTGGAAGAGCAGCCAGTGCTCTTAACCACTGAGCCATCTCTTCAGCCTTGTTTGTTTGTATTAAAAACCTGGCTATCCTGCCACCTCAGCTCCTCTTCATTTTATTCTAAGACATTCATTTATTTATTTATTTATGATTCTGTGTTTGTGGAGGTCAGAGGACAATTTTTAGGAGTCTGTTTTTCCATCCACCACAAGGGTTCTTGGGATGGAACTCAGGTTATCAGACTTGGTAACAGATGTCCAACTGCAGCCTACCCACTTCCCACACCTGTTTTTAAACTCTTTGAGACACGTCTTTCTCTTCCTTCCTCTTTTCCTGTTTTTGTTTTTGTTTTGCTTTTGTTTGAGACAGGATTTCACTTTGTAGCCCTAGCTGTCCTGGAACTTACTCTGTAGACCAGCCTGGCCTTGAACTCACAGAGCTCTGTCTGCCTCCTGAGATTAGAGACCTGTTTTTCAAAACTGCCAACACTGGCCTTGAACTTGCTTGGAAGCCCAGTGCAGGCTGGTCTTGAACTCTCGATCCCTCCAGTTTTGGTCTTCTAGATGGCCAGGACTATAGGCCTGCACCACCAGGTCCAGTCAGTTGTTATTTATTAATGACTATTCACCACATGTTGGATCATTTACCTGTCTCTGCTGTATCACCCCTGCACCCCACCCCACCCCTTTACCTCTGACCTGTACCTCCCACATTTTCCTGCACACGCTCTTACTGCTCCAGAAACCCACACTGTATTTTGTAACCAGGCCGAGTCTTGGCTCTGGCTATCCCTACCACTTGGAATTCCCTTCCTTTCATTTTATTATTTTTTTTTATTTTTGGAGGCCCCTCCTAGACTTTTTTCAGATGCCTTTCTCAGGCACTTGCCCTAGCCACTGGCGTTCTCTTTCTCTCCCACTGCTAGACAGAGTTAGCTGTCCCTTGGTCTGCGCTTTCATCTCCCGTTATACGGAACACGGTTCCAACGTTCATCACATGGCTTTTGTAACCCGGCTGTCTTCCCAGCCAAATGGAAAAGATGTCTTTTTGTTTGTATATCCTGAGCTTCTGGCACACTCCTGGCCTAAAGTCAATTGAATTTGGCAGAGACTAGGCCAGATCAGGAAAGGTATTGAATGCCAGGCTAAGGAGTTAAAACTTTGCCCTGGGGTTGAAGAGGAACCATGGAAGATTTTTAAGCAGGGATGTAACATGATCTTATTGTAGAGTCTTCCAGTGTCAAGTGTTCTTGGCAATGCTGGGGGAGGCTTAAGTTCCTGGTCCCTAGCCTGATGTATGAGGGCCAAGGATCTTAGAACCTCTGCTCATGTCTCTCCATGTTCCCACTTGAGTGTGTGCTCCGCGAAAGTCCAGGTGTGAGGTTTGTTTCACGATCCCCATAAGAGCATGAGTGTCTTGTTTCTTTTGTATATACAACATCTCCCTCCCCTCCCCCCTCCTCCCACACATATACCCCACATAGACAGACACATATAGTAGCTCTCTGGGGATATAAAATTTAGTACAACTAAGAGGGGAGAAAAGTACTTCTGGTCTCCAGAGTGAGTCACTATCTGTATCTGTGGCTCCACGGAAACCAAAGGTGAGCTATAATTGTTCGCTGTTGTGCTATCTGCATTTAAACATTCTGTTATTACGTTGTAGACTCAGTAGTAAGGATGGAACTGAAACCCAAAGATAGCCAGCTTCCAGCCGCATAAGCCATGCTACATACACTGGAGAGGCGGCTCAGGAGCGGTGGGCTCTTGGCTGCTCTTCCCGAGGACCAGAGTTCAGTTTCTAAGCTTCCCGAAACTCCAGCTGAGGGGACCCAACATCCTTTTCTAGCCTCTGGAGGCACCCACGTGCACGTGGCAATCATCCTCCACCATATACACGTGCAAGCACTTACACAAGTGCACACACGCGTATAAATAAAATAAATGTTATAAAAGAAGTGTACACTGCTCTGGGAGGGTCCCGAGTTCTGAATTCCATTTCCAGCACTCAGGATGAGTAATAGCCCTGCCACCTGTTCACGCCAGCTCCAGAGGCTCTGTACCCTGTGCCAGCCCCTCAGGTACCAACACTCATTGTATACACACCAACACAGAGACTAGACGTACACATAAATGCTTAAGCTTTAAGCCAGGCAGAGGTGGCACACGCCTTTAATCCCAGCACTTGGGAGGCAGAGGCAGGCGGATTTCTGAGTTCGAGGCCAGCATGGTCTACAGAGTGAGTTCCAGGACAGCCAGGGCTACACAGAGAAACCCTGTCTCAAAAAATCAAAAAAACAAAAAACAACAACAACAAAAAAAAAACCAACCAAAGCTTTAGGGCTGGAGAGATGGCTCAGAGGTTAAGAACACTGGCTGCTCTTCCGAATGAAGAATATCCTGAGTTCAATTCCCAGCAACCACATGGTGGCTCACAACCATCTGCAGTGAGATCTGATGCCCTCTTCTGGTGTGTCTGAAGGGAGTGACAGTATACAAATATTCATAAAATAAATCTTTTTAAAAAATAAAGCTGCCGGGTGTGGTGGCGCACACCTTTAATCCCAGCACTCGGGAGGCAGGGGCAGGCAGATCTCTGAGTTTGAGGCCAGCCTGGTCTACAGAGTGAGTTCCGGGAAAACCAGGGCTATACAGAGAAACCCTGTCTCGAAAAACCAAAAAATAAAAAAAATAAATAAATAAAGCTTAAAAAAAAGATTCACAGGGGCTGGAGAAATGGCTCAGCAGGTATGAGCACTGACTGCTCTTCCGAAGGTCCTGAGTTCAAATCCCAGCAACCACATGGTGGCTCACAACCACCCGTAATGAGATCTGACACCCTCTTCTGGTGCGCCTGTAGACAGCTACAGTGTACTTATTTTTTTTTTTTTAAGATTTATTTTATTTATTATATGTAAGTACACTGTAGCTGTCTTCAGACACTCCAGAAGAGGGCGCCAGATCTCGTTACGGATGGTTGTGAGCCACCATGTGGATGCTGGGATTTGAACTTATCACCTTCGGAAGAGCAGTCGGGTGCTCTTACCCGCTGAGCCATCTCACCAGCCCCTACAGTGTACTTATTTATAACAATAAATAAATCTTTGGGTTGGAGTGAGCAGGTTTGACAGGAGCGAGAGGAGATCCTAAATTCAATACCCAACAACCACATGAAGGCTCACAATCATCTGTACAGCTACAGTGTACTCATGTACATAAAATAAATAAATAAATCTTAAAAAAAAAAAAAAAAGATTCAGAGAATGAAAGAGTAAAGTATTCCGTAGTAGTTCCTCTTAGAGTAATCCAGCCTGGTCCCGTTAGAATAATCAGTTGTGCCAGGCAGTACTGGCATAGCACTCAGGAAGCAGAGGCAGGCAGATTTCTAAGGTGGAGGCCAGCCTTGTCTATAGGGAGGACTACACAGAAAAATCCTGTCTTTAAAAAAAAAAAAAAGCCAAGCCAGGCAGAGGTGGCACACGCCTTTAATCCCAGCACTTGGGAGGCAGAGGCAGGCGGATTTCTGAGTTCGAGGCCAGCCTGGTCTACAGAGTGAGTTCTAGGACAGCCAGGGCTACACAGAGAAACCCTGTCTCGAAAAACCAAAAAAAAAAAAAAAAGAAAGCCAATAATAATAATAAATAATAATGATAACAATAATAATATAATCATGGTTTGTTTTATGTTTTGTGGAACTGGCTGTGTAGACCAGGCTGGTCTCTTAACTCAGAAATCCGCCTGCCTCTGTTTCCCACGTGTTGGAGTTAAAGGTGTTTTGCCCCTTTGTTTTCGGTGCTTGCTAGAGATAGTCTGACTCACCCTCCGCTCTCTGCCTCTATCTCCTAACTGCCAGGTCTCCTGGCGTCCCACCCACCTCACTCTTGTTTTTACCCAGGATCTCTGCATGTCCCGGGCTAGCTTTTTGTTTTTGTTTTCTTTTTGGTTTTTCGAGACAGGGTTTCTCTGTATAGCCCTGGCTGTCCTGGAACTCACTCTGTAGACCAGGCTGGCCTCGAACTCAGAGATCCGCCTGCCTCTGCCTCCCGAGTGCTGGGATTAAAGGTGTGCGCCACCACGCCGGCTCTTTTTTGGTTTTTCGAGACAGGGTTTCTCTGTGTAGCCCTGGCTGTCCTGGAACTCACTCTGTAGACCAGGCTGGCCTCGAACCCAGAAATCCCCCTGCCTCTGTCTCCCGAGTGCTGGGATTAAAGGCGTGCACCACCACCGCCCGACTCAGGCTGGCTTTACACTCCAGGTCTTCCCGCTTCAGCCATCTGAGTGCCTATTTCTCCTTTAACTTGTAGAGCGAGGCTTGGAATGCCAGGCCAAAGGAAGTGGGATAGCCATGAATTGTCTGATGGCAGAGGAGCAGGGAAGTGGATGGGTTCCCACCGCAGGCTCGGATTTGACAGTCAGGTTCTCTCTGGAGCACCAGCAATGCCGCTGATCTTTTGATCAGTGGATGTAGCCAGTGAGGGGCGTCACAGTGGGGGGCATGCAGTGGGGGATGCTGGGATCACAGAGCCACCTTTGTCAAAGAGAACCGTGCGTACAATAAACCCCATGAATTTCTAATGAATGGTGTACTGACTTTCGGAAAAAAAAGTATATGCGCGCCTAACCAATCTCGTAGGTTTTTTTTTTTATATATTTTGTATCTATTTTTGCAGTGCTGGGATTGAGCCCAGGGCCTTCTATATACCAGTCAAATGCTCTGCCCTGAGCTCCCTGCCCAGCCTTTTGTGCTTTGTTTTATTTTACACGGTCTCTTGTAGTTCAGTTGGCCTTGAACTCTTTTTTTTTTGGTTTTTCGATTTTTTTTTTTTTTTTTTTTTTTGGTTTTTCGAGACAGGGTTTCCCTGTATAGCCCTGACTGTCTTGGAACTCACTTTGTAGACCAACTTTGTAGACCAGGCTGGCCTCGGACTCAGAAATTCGCCTGCCTCTGCCTCCCGAGTGCTGGGACTAAGGCGTGCGCCACCACACCCGGCGGCCTTGAACTCTTGATTTTCCTCCTCCCAAGTAAGGTGGATGGCTGGCAGGTGCCACCATCCTGCCACGACCACGACTCCTGGTCTCCGATTATTTTTATCACCCTCGGTTGCGCCGCTGCTTCTTTTTGTGTTTGTTTGTTTGTTTGTTTTTGAGACAGGGTCTTTCCTTGTAGCCCTGGCTGTCCTGAATCTTGCTCTGTAGCCCTGGCTGGCCTTGAACTCAGGGCTTCACCTCCTTAAGCTTCCCTAGTGCTGGGATTGTTCTAAAGGTGTGCCACCGTGCTGGGGGTGGGGGCAGGGCACATCTCCTCAGTCCCTTTCACTCCTGGCAGTCCGCAGCCCACACAGGCTGTAGTATGGGATTTCTGGGTTTAGATCCCTGTTCTAGAGTTTCATGTAAATGCAGTCACCTAGAGTCTGCTTTTCTATCTATTCCTATCAAGGTTTTGGCTTTGCTATTTGTTGAATAGCTCCCTCATTGCACACATGCTCACTCTCGCTCTCGCTCTGGCTCTCTCTCTCTCTCCCTCTCCCCCTTTTCCCCTCCCTCTCCCTCTTTCTACACACACACACACACACACACACACACACACACACACACCACACACTCCATAAGTGCATTGGGCTTTTCACTAACTCTGGGAAAGTGGCTCACTGGCTCAATTAACTTGAAACTTACTCCATCATCTGACATTTCTAAGTAAAAAAGATTTAGAACATAAAAGGAGCAGCAAATTAAATGCCAGTTCCCCCATTTGTACTCCTGATGGAGTCCTAATGACTGTAGGATATCCCCTTCCTGCCACATGGGGCCCCAGTAGATAATAGAGGGTCTGCGAAGAGAGGATCTGGGAGACAGAAGGCTGTGCCCTTCACCCCCAGTCCATTAAGTCATGACTTAGGTTTCCTCTGTAAATCCTGAATGCATTAGTGGTGACTGGGTTGAGGGTCAAATGTCAAATACTCTGCTGTGATGGGGGAGGACATCTGTGGCTAATCAGACCACTAATTGACTAAACAAGACGGGGAAGTGCAGGATCTACTCTCGGTGCTGCACCCATGGGGAGCCAGCTCCCTTGCCCAGGCCTTGTGTGCCTGCGCGTGCATCTGTGTGTCCCTGTGTCCGTGTGTGTGTGTGTGTGTGTGTGTGTGTGTGTGTGTGTGTGTGTGTGTGTGTTTGTTTGCACTAAGGCAAGGCATCGTCCCCAGTTCAGCATAAGCAGGTCATTGCATGATAAACTGGTCCAGCTTTCCTCATGGGGTCAAAATGAACCAGGGCCCAGATGTTTAACTCCTATCTATCTATCTATCTATCTATCTATCTATCTATCTATCTCTATTTTGAGTCATGGTCTTATTATGGAGCTCTGTAGATCAGGCTGGTCTTGAACTCACAGAGATCCTGCCTTTATCTGACTCTAGAGTGCAGAGATTAAAGGCTTGCAACACCACACCCCATGACTTCCAATTTAATCCTTCAGAGATCCAAGTTACACCCACTTAGGTCCACCCAGCTTTTTTTTCTGGCCATGAGCTCATTTCTTAAAGGACCCTCAGTGTGTATTAAGATAACCGAAGGGCTCCACTTAGTACACACTGAGGTTAGAGGGCATTTATTCCTTAATGCATTGATTACAGTTGACAAATAGTTTCTGAGTAACTGTCGTGTACAAAAGTGCCATCGTGAAGTCCCCAAAGGCCAAGTAGGTGATCTTCACTAGGCACAATCAGTAGTGTGGCCTGGCATGTGCAAAGTTCTAGATTCAATCCCAAGCATCAGAAAAGAAAGATCAGGCACATGGCATTGTCTAGCTGAAGTCCAGCAGGCCCGCCAGGTTTATCCACATTAACTGAAATGCATGTTAGGCCTGAGGAAGCCTCAGGGGACAGGCAGGGGACAGGTGCTTCCTTAGAACCCTTCCTTAGCAGGAAGAGGAGACTCGGACAGGTGGAGGTGAGTCTGAGAATAGCAGCAGCAGACAGGGAGAGCCGCTGGACAGGTGGGGATGCATTCCGCATTGACTGTCTGTCTGTCTGTCTGTCTGTCTGTCTCCAAGGCTGGGGCCTTTAGCTAAGGCCCTCTCTTTACCCTTGCTTTGCAGATCAATGAGCTGAGCAATGTCCCTGTTCCTGTCATGCTAATGCCAGATGACTTCAAAGCTTATAGCAAGATCAAGGTGGACAATCATCTCTTCAATAAGTGAGTGGTCTCTTGGAGGGCGGGGAGGGGCTAGGTTTTGTGGACAATCTTTTCCTTCCTTAAAGCTCCCGACACTGTGTCACAACTACACTTGTTGGCAGAGTTGACCAATGGGCCTGGAAGATGCATTTAAAAAAATGTGATTTCTCCATGCCCGGCTCCCTTCTGTATCAGCTTACCTCCAGTGTCCCCTGGGGTGTGTGGCTGGGCACCCCAGGTGATTCACCCAGGACCAGCTCCAGAGAAGTGAGCTGCTGGGAGCTGAGGTAGCTAGTGTGCTGCGGCTGGGCCCTGTCGTCCTCTGAGTTACTGGGCTTGTTCCTGTCTGGATGTAACCAAGTCCTTTGTTCTCCCACTGTTGTGGGATAGCGTAAACCACGGGCGGAGCTGGGTGTGCAATATCACTACCCAAAGAAACTCTCCTCACTGGGGACTTTTCGACTTTTTGGATGTCAGACCAATACAAGAAGTTGTCTCGACATTTCTGGAGACCTTCCAGTGATCGTCTCTTACCTATTGAGGATCTACTTACTCTAAGCCGTTTGTTTGTTGAAACAGGATTTTTCTATGTAGGGTGATGAGGGGCTCACTACAGAGACCAGGCTAGCCTCGAATTTCAGGGAACTCCCGCCTCCGCCCCACTAGCTCGGGGATTACAAATATATAGCTGGGATTAAGTGGCCTGAACACCGTGTGGACAAGGTTGGCCTCGAACTTTTGGCAGTCTTCCTGTCTCGGTCTCTTGAATGCTAGGGTGGTAAATGTGGCAGCCTACGCCTGCCTTCTAAGCTTTTTCTTACTATTGCTGCCATTGCTCCTTTAAGACAGAATCTCCTGTAGCCCAGGCTGGATCTCAGTGTGGCGCCTTGACCTTTTGACAGCCCACTTGCCCCCACCTCTCGGTGTTGGGGTTCCAGGCCTTCACCCAGTCCTGCCTTCTGAGCCTTTCTTGCAGCCTTAGTTTTACTCTTCACCAGGCCACACCAGAAACCTTTGGCACTCCCACAGTGCTCCGTCCTGCATGCTCCCCCTGGGCCCTCCTGTCCATTGTCCTTCCTCTCCACCGCTTCACCAGCTGGGGAGTAAGCCCACCATTTTCAGACTGCCGGCCCAGAGGAAAAGCTTGATTTCAGAGCATCACCTAGGCCTCTCTCTGTCTGAGTTGGTAGAGACATCTTGTTTTAGAAGCCGTCTGTGTTCAGAACAACCACCTCCCAAGCGTCCCCAAGGAGTGGCAGCAGGTTCTGTTTTAATAAACAAACAAAAATTGGCTTAGTGTAGATCCTCAGTGGTGCTAGGTAAGAGATGGCCACTGGAAGGTCTCCAAAGATGTCTGGACAACTTCTAGACTTTGGTCTGACGTCCAAAAAGCCGCAAAGTCACCAATGCGAAGTTTGGGAAGTGATGTTGAAAACCAAGTTCTGACTGCGGCGCTGCTCTTTGAGAAGTTAGGACTCCAGGGCCATCATCATACACTT
Organism: Mus minutoides; assembly: GCA_902729485.2. Taxonomy (NCBI): domain Eukaryota; kingdom Metazoa; phylum Chordata; class Mammalia; order Rodentia; family Muridae; genus Mus; species Mus minutoides. Next base: position 685,631 of record LR753394.1, on the reverse strand, counting down.
CCCATCCAGAGTTTCTCATCCCATGAGCATCTTGGTCCAGAGAACACCGGAGTGTGTAACTGCCTTTCATCTTTACTTCCGTTCATTTCAGTAGTCCCAGGTGAGATGTGCGGTAGACATCAGAGCTGTTCTAGAAGATGTGTAGGGAGGCTGCAGGAGGGGCCTTTTATTTTGATTTTCGGGAAGTCTGGCATTGTGGTATAGCCAGAGGGTCTCAGTCCAGACTTACCACAGAGGCTGTGGGGAAGAGCCTCATTTCTAGATGGCTTTCTCTCTGTCTAGGAGTCTGGGCTTGACTAAGAAGTAGCTTTGTAAAGATGTGATCCCAGGGCTGGCATGTCACTCGGTGGTAGCCTTGTGTGTGTGTGTGTCCCTGGGCTTGATCCCTAGGACCACAAAAAGCACAAACTAAAACACCCACATTCCTAGTCAGCTTCAGTACAAGCCCCAGGATGTTGTATTACTTAGTAGGTAGTTCAGGCTGGCCTTGAACTCTCAGCACTCCTACCTTAGCCCCTGAGAGCTGCCAGCATTACATATGAACACTTGGGTCATCCAGGCAGGGCTCCTTGGACTTAACTCTCCTCAGGATATTTCCATGGCAGTATCCCAGAGAAGAATGGCCTTTCAGTGACAAAGATCTTTCCAGACACTCTCGTTCTGGCAGATACTGGGTCTCACCTCCTGAGAGATACACAAACAAATACACAAACAAATAAACAAACAAAGACATATGAATTACAAGTGTACACTTAAACGAATTCTTACAGAGAGGAGGTGGAAAGTTCTACCTGCCTAGAATCACCTACAGTGTTTGTTGAAAATGCAGATTTTGCCAGACGTGGTGTACATTCTTTTTCTTTTCTTTTCTTTTCTTTTCTTTTCTTTTCTTTTCTTTTCTTTTTTTTTATATTTATTTATTTCATGTATGAGGGTACACTGTCACTGTCTTCAGACACACCAGAAGATGCCCATTACAGATGGTTGTGAGCCACCATGTGGTTGCTGGGAATTGAACTCAGAACCTCTGGAAGAGCAGTCAGTGCTCTTAACAGCTGAGCCATCTTACCAGCCTGGTACATTCTTTTCTTTTCTTGTCTTGTCTTTTTGAGACAGGGTTTCTCTGTACAGCCCTGGCTGTCCTGGAACTCACTTTGTAGACCAGACAGGCCTCGAACTCAGAAATCCACCTGCCTCTGCCTCCCAAGTGTCTCCAGGCCACACTTCGAAGGATCTGGTGTTGCTCAGGCTGAGTTAGGGTGGTTCACAAAGCCTGTGTCTGCTTTCTCCAGGGAAAACCTCCCCAGCCGCTTCAAGTTCAAGGAGTACTGCCCCATGGTGTTCCGAAACCTCAGGGAGAGGTTTGGCATCGATGACCAGGATTACCAGGTAGGTGGCACAGCAGCTGGATTCAGAGATGTGGGGGTCAGGAAGCCACAAGACGGGCAGGGGTCAGAGTGTCAGCTGTCCCTGGGCTACTGCATCTCCCTGTCCAAGCTCACGCCTAGTGCCAGCAGACCAGGACTGGTAAGCCTTTAGGAGCCTTAGAGGATGCTCGTGCTCTGGGAGGTAGGGGGGGTGGGGGGGTGGGAGCAGCAGGAGATTGCTGTGTGGGTGCAGCTTTATTTCAGTCTGACATGCCCAGTCTGGGCTGAAGAGCCCTTCCTTGGTAGTTTGACTGAGATAGAGCGTGCATGCAACGAGGCCTGTTAAAAGCAGGTAAGAGATTAGCAAAGAAAGGCATCAGGGGTAACAATCTACATCATCCTACTGCCAAGGGCCAGCGCCACCTCCTGAGCATGTCCCCTGTCTTCCCGGTGGTGGGGCGGCAATGGGGACTGCTGCCTTCAGAGCATGATCCTGTCCTAGAAGCCACTGGCCTATGGGGAATGTCAGTCCGGGCAGCAGAGANTCACCTCACACTGAGACAGTTCTAGTTTCTAGAGCAGCTCTCAGGGTGAGAACGAACATGTCACACATCAAACACAGAGCCTCGTCTGAGGTCAAAGGTAAGAGCAGCTCTGATTATCTGGAAAATTATTTCAGCCAGGGATATGAACACCCTAAGAGAAAAAGGGGTTAGGAGAGGTCTACCCTGGGCACCTCTGTCTTGGTGTTTGCCAGTCTGTAGAAGTTCTGAGTTGAAGCCAGAATCTTAGGGATGGAGAGGTAGCTCAGCAGGGAGGTGGGGGGGCTTCTCCAGCATGCGCAAAGCCCTGGGTTCACCTCTTAGCACTGTGGGAAAGAGAGGGAAAACAAACAAACAAGCAAACTGTGTTTCTCATCAAAACCAATTGCTTCTGTTTGGACCCTTCAGAATTCAGTGACGCGCAGTGCACCTATCAACAGTGACAGCCAGGGCAGGTGTGGCACACGCTTCCTCACCACCTATGACCGGCGTTTCGTCATCAAGACTGTGTCAAGTGAGGATGTGGCCGAGATGCACAACATTCTAAAGAAATACCACCAGGTATGGGGAGCCCCAGGCCGAGCTGTGGAATACCACCAGGTATGGGGAGCCCCAGGCCCGGGCTGTGGAATGCCACCAGGTATGGGGAGCCCCAGGCACCGGCTGTGGAATACCACCAGGTATGGGGAATCCCAGGCCTAGGCTGTGGAGAATGGGTTGGGAGAGGGAAAGAGAGAGCTGCAGCGGGGATTGGCAGGGAGGCCAGGTCCGCTCTGGTAGTGGCGGGCGCTTCCTCGTACATTGGTCCCTTTTCTCTTTGCTGTGGCAAAACACCTGACAGAAACAGCTCAGAGAATTAAAAAACTTGGGGGCCTATGCGACATCTCAGTGGGCAAGGGTGTTTGCCGCTGACCTGTTAGTTACTTTTTTAGTGCTGTGGAAAATCAGCATGACTGAGACACCTTTTAGAAGAATTTATTTGGGCTTACAGTTCCAGGGGGTTAGCATCCATGACGGTGGAGTAGAAGAGTTGCAGGCCTGGCAACTCGGACAGCAGGCTGAAAGAAAGCTTACATCCTGAACTGAAAGCAGGAAGCCAAGAAGAGAGCAAACTGGGACTGGTGTGTGTAGCTTTGAAACCTCAAAGCCCACCTGCAGTGACATACTTCTTCCAGCAAGGCCCCACCTCCTAAAGCTACCCACTCAATGCTACCAGCTGAGGACCAAGTGTCCAAACAGCTGAGCCCACGAAGGCCGATCTCACCCAGCCTACCCACCACCCCCGATGACTTGAGTTGAGTCCACAGGGTTGAAGGAGAGAACTGGTTCCTGCACTTGTCTTTTGACTTCCATAAGCATGTAGTACCACGTAAAATGAACCAATCAAGTGTGATTTAAAAATAAAAGGGAGGGCTGGAGAGATAGCTCAGTGGTTAAGAGCACTGACTGCTCTTCCAAAGTCCTGAGTTCAATTCCCAGCAACCACGTGGTGGCTCACAACCATCTGTAATGGGATCTGATGCTCTCTTCTAGTATATCTGAAGACAGCTATAGTGTACTCATATACATAAAATAAATAAATATTTAAAAAATAAAATAAAAGGAAGGATCGATCCGTTTTGGCTCGTGGTTTTGAAGAGCTCAGTCCCTCGGCCTCATGCACTTGGGGAAAGTATCACAGTGCTGGGAACATGTAGCAAGGGAGAGGTAGGCTGGGAGCGGAGAAAGGACGTGTACGAAGTAGCTAAGGCAGGACACAGCTCCTGAGGACATGCCCCAGATACTACTTCCTTTAGCTGCCCCCACCTTCCACCTTCCGGCTTGCCAATAATGGCTTCATAGCACGGTTCATCAGAAGATCAAATCATCTCTTAGGTCTGCCCTCATGTCCTCATGGCTGTGGAGTATATATCCTATATCCCCAGGTGTGTTGTACTAGCCTCTTAGGTACTTTAAAAAAATTTCATTTGTTGGGCTGGTGAGATGACTGCTCTACCGAAGGTGATGAGTTCAAATCCCAGCAACCACATGGTGGCTGACAACCACCCGTAATGAGATCTGATGCCCTCCTCTGGTGCATCTGAAGTCAGCTAAAGTGTTCTTATGTATAATAATGAATCCTTGGACCAGAGAGAGCGAGCGGGGCTGGCCGGAGCGAGCGGGCCGAACGGGGCCAGCCTGAGGGAGCAATGGGGCCAGCCTGAGGGAGCGGGGCTGAGTGGGGCAGACCAGAGCGAGTAGGGTTGACCGGAACGAGGAAGACAAAAAAAAAAATTCATTTGTTTATGTGTATGGGTGTTTGGCCTACATATGCATCTATGCACCGTTGTCTGTATATGAACCATATGTGTGCCTGGTGCCCAGAGAGGCCAGAAGTGAGTGTCAGACTCCTGGAACTGGAGTTAACAGACAATTGTGAACTGCCATGTGGGTACTGGGAATTAAATACAGGTTCTCTGGAAGACAGCAAATGCTTGTAACTGCTGAGCCACCTCTAGTTCCATCGTAGATGCTTCCAGACCAGTTAAGTTGCCATCAAAGTTAACCATTGCACCTGCTAACCAGGCATAGAGGCCTGGTAAAGGGAACTTCTTATTTATTTATTTATTTATTTATTTATTTATTTATTTTGGTTTTTGGAGACAGGGTTTCTCTGTGTAGCCTTGGCTATCCTGGAACTCACTCTGTAGAACAGGCTGGCCTCGAACTCAGAAATCCGCCTGCCTCTGCCTCCCGAGTGCTGGGATTAAAGGCGTGTGCCACCACGCCCGGCTTATATTTTTGATTGTGAACCTAGCCTTTAACGGTTGAACTATCTCTCCAGCCCATAAAGGGAACTTCTGATCTTTGATGTTAGAACAGAAGTCCTGGACTTTAATCCACAATATAGGCAGGGATGTGGATTTGGAGCCATTCAGTTCTCCTGAAGTCTTCTAGAAAAAACAGCCAGTGCTCTTTTTAATATTTTATTTATTTATTTATTGTATGTATATGAGTACACTGTCACTGTCTTCAGACACCAGAAGAGGGCATCAGATCTCATTACAGATGGTTGTGAGCCAACATGTAGTTGCTGCAAATTGAACTCAGGATCTTTGAAAGAGCAGTCAGTGCTCTTAACCACTGAGCTATCTATCTCCCGAGCTCCTGTAGAGCCTGGTTTAAAAATCACAATTCTAGCTGGGCAGTGGTGGCGCATGCCTTTAATCCCAGCACTCAGGAGGCAGAGGCAGGCGGATTTTGAGGTCAGCCTGCCCTACAGACTGAGTTCCAGGACAGCCAGGACTATACAGAGAAACAGTTTCTCAAAAAATCAAACAACAACAACAACAAACAAAACAAAACAAAACCCCACAAGTCTAGAGTTAGAATCTCCCGGAGCATCTTAGCCTGGGAGAGTCCAGGTGTCCCAGGTGCTTTCCCACCCCTCAGCCCTCCTCTCTTCTCCTTCTCCATTCTAGTTCATAGTGGAGTGTCATGGCAACACCCTCTTACCACAGTTCCTGGGCATGTACCGCCTGACCGTGGATGGGGTGGAAACCTACATGGTGGTCACCAGGAACGTATTCAGTCATCGGCTTACTGTGCATCGCAAATACGACCTGAAGGTAAAAAGGCCCTGTGATCTTGTGTGGGTCCACTGCTCTCCTGGTGGCCCCGAGAGGCTGCTCCTCCAGCTGTGTGTACTGGGAGTGGGGAAGCACACCCTCTGGTGGGATGGAGAACTCCAGAGTTGATGTGCCTGATTATCGTAGACCAGCTATTCGAAGTCAAGGTGATGGTAATAGTTAAGCCCTGGTTATAGCATATGAGACAGTTGATGCGATTCAGTTCCTGTCTGTGGGATGTGCACATGCTGAGGGGCAGCTGTGCCGATGCATACATGCCGAGGGGCAGGCTGTGCCGATGCATACATGCTGGCTTTTGTCCAGTTCCGTGCAGTTACTGCACAGATGCAGTTCTGTAGACCAAGAAGGATGTGTCTGAGGCTATGAACTGGGGTACATGGCCTCTGCTGATCTTGAGCCAGGCTTCCTGATTTCTGTCACCTCGCATCCTGTCCCCTCCCTCTGCTGCAGCCACACAGTCTGTCCCTTGCCCCTGGCCAGGATTGCATAGTTTCCCTCCCTGCAGCCCTGTGCGCCTCCACACCTCCTCTTTCCCCTAACTAATCACTTCCCACCTCCCTTCTAGAAGTAGGCCTGGCCACCGCCGCCCCCCTACAATCCAGGTTGGGGTATGGGCTTCACGCCTAGAGTGTCTCCTTCCTGTGCCGCGTAGCTCTGTGGCGACGATGACTTGGCCACTGCTGTACGGAAAGGCCCATGAGAGTGGGGACTGAGCTGTCCAGGGCAGTCTTGTTGATTGAGCATCTGCCGTGTCTTTTAGTCATAGTCAGTTCAAGAAATGGCCATGCTGTGCCGGGCGTGGTGGCACACGCCTTTAATCCCAGCACTCGGGAGGCAGAGGCAGGCGGATTTCTGAGTTCGAGGCCAGCCTGGTCTACAAAGTGAGTTCCAGGACAGCCAGGGCTATACAGAGAAACCCTGTCTCGAAAAACCAAAAAAAAAAAAAAAAAAAAAAAAAAAAAAAAAAAAAAAAAAAAAAGANAAAAAAAAAAAAAAAAAAAAAAAAAAAAAAAAAAAAAAAAAAAAAAAAAAAAAAAAAAAGAAAGAAAGAAAGAAAGAAATTGCCATGCTAGAGTGGCTATGGCTACCTTCCAACTCCTCTAAGATGCTACATGCACCCCTTAACTGTATATAGTGTACATTCGCTTGCTCAAAGGAGTTTGCCCTGGGGCTAGGGTGATGGCTCAGTGGGTAAAGCACTCACTGTGAAATCCTGAAGGCCAAAGTGCAGTCAGCAGCACCCAAGAAAAAAGGCAGGCATTGGGCTGTTGACTTCTTATGCCAGTACTGGGAAGCAAATACAGGAAGGTCACTGGGGCTTGCTGGTCAGTCCCCTCCTCTGCCTCTCTCTCTCTCTCTCTCTCTCTCTCTCTCTCTCTCTCTCTCTCTCTCTCACACACACACACACACACACACACACATGAAAAGTGGCGGGTGGGCGGGCAGAGATCCTAGCACTCGGGAGGTAGAGGCAGGCAGATCCCTGTGAGTTGGAGGTTAACCTAGTCTACAGAGTAAGTTCCAGGGCAGCAGGGCTACATAGGGGAACTCTGTGTGTCAAAAAGCCATTTAAAAAAAAAGCAGAGGAAAACACCTGCTGTCAGCCTCTGGACCCTATGCACATGTATATGTATGTTACACACATGTGTATCTGCAAAAGGAGTTTGCCTCAGTGTGACTTCTGGTGGCTCTTGTCCCTCCAGGGTTCCACTGTTGCCAGAGAAGCCAGCGACAAGGAAAAGGTATGTGAAAGGGTCACTTGCCCGGTGACACCTTCTGTTGGCCATCTGTCATGTCCCCTCTGTGACCCTCAGCCCAGCTCCCAAGCATATCACCATGAAAGGTTCTGTGTCATCAAGCCCTGCCTGCCCTTGGCACACTTGGCACTGGCTTCTGCCTTTGCTGGGTTCTTTGTGGTTCTGTTGGGATGGAGAAGGTGTCTGTGTCCAGCCTGAGCCAGTCAGTAGTTCCCTAAGCTCGGCCAAGGCTCAGCAGGAGGGGATCCTCTGTTCTGTCTTCAGTGTCCCATGCCATGATTGCTGTCATTGCCTGTCTCAGACTCACCTCTCTGACGCTGTGCATCTATCTGTGTTAAGGATCCCTCCCCTCTCCGCACACTGCCCCCAGCAGACTGGCCAGGCCATGCTTCCTGGCTGAGTTAACCCGAGTGAGTTTACCCGCCTAACCTGACCTGCTGTTGCTCTCCTAGGCTAAGGATTTGCCAACATTCAAAGATAATGACTTCCTCAATGAAGGGCAGAAGCTGCACGTGGGAGAAGAGAGCAAAAAGAACTTTCTGGAAAAACTGAAGCGGGACGTTGAGGTATCCTCTAACCTCTGTCTTCACCCTCTTTTGCGGACCAGGAGCCTCTTTAGCCTTCAGAGAGTGGAACTCACTGTTTCTAGCGGTGTACTCAGAGAGTGGTGCCGGTGTGGGTGTGAACCTCGCCTAAAACCTGTATGGACAGGCAACACTGTCTTAGTTACTTTTCTGTGGCTGTGATAAAGCACCATGACCAAGGCCGTGGAGAAAAGGAAAGTGTGTAATTGGGCTTCTGGTTCCAGAATGTTAGAGAGTCCCTGATGGCGGGAGGAAGGCATGGAGGCAGGAACAGCCGAGAGCCCACAGCTGCCTGCAGGCAGGAGGCAGAGCATATGATGAGAGTGGCCCAGTCTTTTTTTTTTTTTTCCTCATTCTGGTCAACCCTACTTGCTCTGATCTTCCCCCCTTGCTCCGGTCACCCCGCTGCTCACTCTGGTTGGTCCCAATCTCACCAGCCCGGCCCAGTCTTTTGTTTGTTTTTGTTTTTGTTTTTGTTTTTGTTTTTGTTTTTGTTTTTCGAGACAGGGTTTCTCTGTGTAGCCTGGAACTCACTCTGTAGACCAGGCTGGCCTCAAACTCAGAAATCCACCTGCTTCTGCCTCCCAAGTGCTGGGATTAAAGGCGTGCGCCACCACGCCCGGCTGGTCCAGTCTTTTGAAACCTCAAAGCCCACCTCAGCCACACCCCTCCTCCAATAAGGCCACACCTCCTAATCCTTCCAGAGCAGTTCCACCAGCTGGGGACCAAGAATGAAAATATATGAGCCTGTAGGGGCCATTCATTCTCACCCAAACCTCACTAACATCATTTTACAGTGTGGACTGTCTTTACTAGACCATTTTACATACACAGCTCCCACAGTGGAAGGGCATGTAGCATTAGCAACAGGAAACCAGCTGTTGAGATCCACCAACCAGCTGTTTCCTGGCTCTGACTCCCTCCTTGGAGGGGGGTGGGGGGGAGGTCCAGAATTCTTCTCTGCTCCACATAGCTTCTTTTGATCTTCAGCAAAGAGTGGTGGGCTGGAGCTGGGCTTGGTGGCACACGCCTTTAATCCCAGCACTAGGAGGCAGAGGCAGGCGGTTTTCTGAGTTTGAGGCCAGCCTGGTCTACAAAGTGAGTTCCAGGACAGCCAGGGCTATACAGAGAAACCCTGTCTCAAAAAAAACAAAACAAAAAAAAAAAAAAAAAAAAAAAAAAAAAAAAAGTGGTGGGCTGGGGTTGCCTTTCTGTTTTTTATTTTTGTTGTTGTTTTGTTTTGATGGCGTGTATGTGTGCTCGCTCGCATGTGTTGCCTATCTCTGTGTACCCAAGTTTGTGCAGGTACCTGTGGAAACTAGAAGAGGACATTTGAACTCCTAGAGTTGGAGTTACAGGCAGTTGTAAGCTGCCTGATGTAGGTGCTGGGAACTGAACCCTGGTCCTCTGGAAGAGCAGCCAGTGCGCTCTAACCACTGAGCCATCTCTCCAGCAGCGTGTTGTGTATTAAATAAAATTTTTAAAAATTCTTTTTTGTTTTGAGAGAGCCTCTCTCACTCTCTCTCTCACTCTCTCTTTGTGGTGTGGGGGTTGGTTGAGACAGGGTTTCTCTGTGTAGCCCCTGGCTGTCCTGGAACTCACTCTGTAGACCAGGCTGGCCTCGAACTCAGAAATCCGCCTGCCTCTGCCTCCCAAATGCTGGGATTAAACTTGTGCATCACCTCACCCAGCTTAAAAACAAAACAAAAGGGCTGGCGAGATGGCTCAGCGGGTAAGAGCCCTGACTGCTCTTCCAAAGGTCCTGAGTTCAAATCCCAGCAACCACATGGTGGCTCACAACCACCCTAATGAGATCTGACACCCACTTCTGGTGTCTGAAGACAGCTACAGTGTACTCATGTATAATAATAAATAAATCTTAAAAAAAAAAGAGAGAGAGAGAGAGAGAGAGAGAGAGAGAGAGAGAGAGAGATCTTCCCTAATTAAAAAACAAAAAACAGGGCTGGTGAGATGGCTCAACGGGTAAGAGCACCCGACTGCTCTTCCGAAGGTGATAAGTTCAAATCCCAGCATCCACATGGTGGCTCACAACCATCCGTAACGAGATCTGGTGCCCTCTTCTGGAGTGTCTGAAGACAGCTACAGTGTACTTACATATAATAAATAAAATAAATCTTAAAAAAAAAAAAAAACAAAAGAAACAAACAAACCCCCTTAAGGCCAGCCTGGCCTGCCTGCTCTTGACCTCAGGCCCAGAGGCACCTGGGAGTTGTGGTTTGAGAGGAATGGCAGTGTGGCGTCAGTCTCTCCATCTTCCCCAGTGCTGCATGCCAGTTCCTCCTCAGACTCCGGTGGCGAGACACCCTTCTGGGTTCCTCCTCCCTCCCGCAGCAGGCACTTTGATCTTTACCCTACAGCCTGTACCTGTCTGGCTGCTCTTCTTCCTGTAGCCACAGCCCTGTGCCTGTCCTCGGGGAGTCCTGTCACCCTGCCACCACCAGCCTTATACCTCCTTGCCCTGCTGAGCAGTTGAGATTACTTCTGCTGCACTTTTAAAGCCAGAGTGGAGAGGAGTTGAATGGGTTGCTTTCCCCCTTTCCAGATGCTTGGGGGTGGGGGAGGGGGATCATCCCATATAAATCTTTCACTGTTTTTTTTCTTTCCTTCCTAGTTCCTGGCCCAGCTGAAGATCATGGACTACAGTCTCCTGGTGGGCATCCACGACGTGGACCGGGCAGAGCAGGAGGAGATGGAGGTAGAAGAGCGAGCGGAGGAGGAGGAATGCGAGAATGACGGGGTGGGCGGCAGCCTGCTCTGCTCCTACGGCACGCCTCCAGACAGCCCTGGCAACCTCCTGAGCTTCCCCCGTTTCTTCGGCCCGGGAGAGTTCGACCCCTCCGTGGACGTCTATGCCATGAAAAGCCATGAAAGTAAGAGCTCATGCCGCTCTGCCCAGCCAGCCCCGAATGCTTCTGCTCCCTGTTGCAATTGGGGGGGGGGGTCTGCATCTCTACCTCATTCACAGGTGACTCACCACCTCCGGCCACCCTGAGGGGACTGGAACCCAGGGTTCCAGGGGTTCTTTCTCTCCAGGCCTGTGTTACTTCTCTGGCTGTCTTGGATGATAATGCACAGCTCATGGGAAGGACAGACTCTTGTGCATTGTTGCTTCGGTCCTACCGCATGACTGGAGGTTGGAGGAGACAGGATTATAAGGAACCCTCTGCTCCCTGACTCCAAAGGGACAGAGGAATGCTGAACCTGGGACCCAGGAGTGATGGCTGTGCCCCAGACACGTTTTGTCCTCTCCGTGCAGGTGCCCCTAAGAAGGAGGTCTATTTCATGGCCATCATTGACATCCTCACACCATATGACGCTAAGAAGAAAGCTGCACACGCCGCCAAAACGGTGAAACATGGGGTGAGTGGGTTCCCAGCCTCCTCTGGGCCCAGCCCAGTGCAGTACATCTGTGCCCCTCTCCGAGCACCCAGAGGGTGCTCTGGGGGTGTGCCTGTGCCCTTCTCCCCAGTAGCATCAGAGAGCAACCCCGCTGCCTTCCCTTGTCCACCCACATTTCCATCTCTGCCCAGCCTGGCCAGGTGATAAACACACCTCGGTTTTCCCAGGAGTTGTCTGGCCTTCGGGCCCGAGCTCCTGGCTGCTTTCCCCCCGGGGGCTGCCTGGCGCTGCGCATCTTGTTGAACAGCCGAGAATAGCTTTGTTTACACGCGCACAGTGCACGGTGCTCCCCACAGGCCAGGCTCCCCACACGCTGTACCCCACGGATGCCAGGGCCTTTGTGCCACCTCTATGTCACCTCTCTACTTCTTCAGTGAGTGTGTCAGTCAGAGGAGAGCCCCTGAGAGCTCTGATGTGACATACAAGCCACTTCCTCAGGTGGCCTGCCCAGCCTGGTGATCCTTGGTGCTGAATGACAGGCTCATTGTCTGATGACACACCAGTACTCGGGAGACAGTGGCAGGAAGACTAAATTGAAAGTCAGCACTGGCCACACCCACAACCATGAAGGTTGAGAACCAGAACCAGTAGTCTAAAATTAAGTGGGTTTTTCTGTTTGTTTGTTTGTTTATTTTCTAAGCAATAAATAGAAAAGCTCCAGCAGACTCCATACCTCTCAGCTGTCACCTCCTGGGTTTCTGGTCAGGCTTGAACCTCTGACCTGAGTCCATGTCTTGTGTGTTCCAGGCTGGGGCTGAGATCTCCACTGTGAACCCGGAGCAGTACTCAAAACGCTTCAACGAGTTCATGTCCAACATCCTGACGTAATCATCTCTACCTTCTGCCAGAGCCAGACTGCTGGACCAGGGGTCGGGGATCGGGAGAGGGAGAGGGTGTATCTGGGCCAGAAGGGAGGGTGGGGAGCAGAGTGGGGGCTCGTGAGGGCTTTAGTAAAAGGACTGCAGCCTGTGACCCAAAGGAAGAAGGGGGGCGGGCTGTTTGCACGTGCTCACAGGATGCAGCCTTACTTCCCGAGCACCCTTGATCCGCCCCTTTTGCCCCTGGTTAAAACAGGGTTTCCTCTTCGGTATCTCCGTAACCTTCTATGATACCCCGGGGCTGGAGTTGACTTTGTGGGTTTATTTGGGTTTGTTTCTTCAATTCACTGCTCCAGGATTGCTCTTTCTAACCTGTATGTCATCACCCTAGGCGTCCTCCCTCTTCCTGTCAGGCTCTCAGTTCCCTTCAGTTCAGGCCAGCACAAGGGACAAGAACAGCAGTTGCTCTGACACCATGAGAGGTCAGACACCTCAGTCAGCCACGTTTTGCTCTCACCTAGATGGACTTTTTATTTCCTGGAGTATTGTGCATAACCCCCTCTCCATTCTTCCACCTTGGATCCAAGTGAAACTTGACCTTGGTTCCTCCACCCTGTCCTCGCAGAAGAACATGGCAGGTTGACCCTGACGCCTTGGACCGGAGTCAGAGGCCTCAGAGGGGAACAGGTTCGTCTTCATGAGACGGCGAATGACCAGGAAGCAGCCCTCAGACAGCCGGTTCTCAAAGAACCCAGAGATCACTTCCCAAGCCCCCTGAGCCTCTGAGTGGAATTCTGATGTCTGTCAAGGCCGCCACCCATTGGCTCCTGAGGAACTACCGAGCATCGTGGCATTTATTGGGACCCCCTGTATGGCATTTATTGGGACCCCCTGTGTGGCATTTATTGGGACCCCCTGTGTTTCAATGGCTGTTTCCCTTTGGGAAAATCCCAGAACTAAGATGTGTAAACCGGCCCGTGTGCACCCTCCATATCCTAACTACTGACCTCTGGGTGCAGTCGCCTGTCACTGGCAAATGGTCAGTGCAGATCTCATCACAGAGCTGCCACTCCAAGCCTGGCCTGCCGTGCAGGTGTGTCTGGCTCCTGTGCCTGTGACTTCTCACCTGGACAGCTTTAGCCAGCAAGGTGCTCCACCGGAGGTTGCCTGAGTCACCAGAGGAGGTGACCCCAGGAAAGCCTGTTTAGAGGCCTGACGTGGGGGCTTTGCCCATCCCCCAGCCTCAGGGCTGACTGATTTTCCTTGTCACCCTCACTCTTTCTGAACTTGGGATCTGCCTCCGGTCCTCCTTGGAAAGAGTGACAGCCTGCAGCCTCCTTCAGGATTCTGGCCCAGGGCCTCAGAAGGGAGCTACACAAGTCATTCTGATGGCATCAGAGCAAGTGGTTGCCAGGAAGAAAAATGGCCTTGTCGGCCTGCCCTTGGAGGAGGTAAACTCCCTACCTCTTCCCAGCTCCCCCAGGAGGAATCAGGAATTTAGGATGAGATGGAAATTTTGTAGATAACCCCAAAGATGTGAAGCTGGTTTGTGAAACTGTCGTGGGTGAATAGATGATTTCCAACGCCTGCCTCCCAAACTGGCCGAGCTCAGCTTGGGGAGCGGGAGTGACCACTGTGCCGTGTCCTCCCTACCCCCGCACCGAACTAAGACAGGAAGCAAGATGGCAGTCTTGGGCTTCTCTGGGGCTGCCAGTTGGGTGAGGCAGGTGGGGGCCCACTCCTTCCCAGGAAGAGAACAGATAAAGGTTCTAGGGGGCACAACCACAGGGGTCTTGGGGAAGGACTCAGAACCACTTGGTTCGAGGAGAAAGGATTTTAATGTAGGAGAGGGGTTACATAGGAATAATGTCTGGACTTGATTTCCCACCTCGCAATTAAGAGTAAAAACTCTGGATCTGCCCCAGGCTTGGAAGTTGACGCTCCTGGCTGATCCTGCTGTGTGTTTGCAAAGCCTAACAGTCCTATACCAGCCAGCTAACTGGGTTAATGGTGGGTTTTGTGGGGGTTTTATTTCATTTTGTTGTATATTGTTTACAATTTTGAGAGGTAGCTTTCTGTTTCAAACTCTCTGTTTTCCTGACAGTATTGTTGAGTAGGTCAAAATATTTGAGCTGTGGTTTGGTGGATTTTAGTTTGTTTTTTTTTTTCTTCTGTCATTCTCTGCGCTGTCTTCCAACCCCTGAGGTTTGACTTTGTGACTCCTTTGGCATTCATGTGTTTAAAAGCTATTTATCTTCGTCTCATACAAGTTTTCTTTCTCTTTGTGACAAAGATGTGCTATTTGGCTTCAACTGACAAATGATCACACACACACACACACACACACACACACACACACACACACCCATTTATCTGCTCCCTCTTTTCCTGGGTCCCACCAGTCACCCTCTGGGCAGCAGGTGTCAAGGGCAAGACAAGACCCTTAGCTTGACTCCTCAGGGCCATGAAGAACAGCCAGACTGTCTTGTGGCATCCAGAACCATGCTGGGTCTTCCAGAAATAGACATTTAAGAATAGAGTCCCGGACAACTGGGTGAGGTCTGGATGCGGGAAAGGGGGGAATTCCATTCCCGGGCCCTTACCCTCCCAATTACTGTGTAGCTGCCAGTCCCTATCCCTCCTGTGGAAATTGTGGAGCTGAGAAAACATGTCTCACATCCAGCTGACACAAGGGATAGTCTGAACACTCTGACACCAAGCAGTGGCTTCAGGCCGTGTTCCCAGTCTGCAGGGCAGCACCAGGAGTGCGGTTCAGTTCCGCTGCAGTGCTAAATCTCTCCTTATCTAGCTCAGGGGTTACTGGTCTGTGGCTGGCGCCATGAGTGGCCCCCAGGCTGTTCTCAGTGGCACTATAGTCCCTCACCCCCACCCCCAGGCAGCTCTCCCCTCTTCCCCCCTCCCCGAATCACTTTTCTCAGTCCTGGGCTTTAGCCCTGAACAGGTCCCCTAGCAGTGCTCAAGGAAGGAGAGACTGGACTCCTGTCAAGACTTCCCCTTTTCACCATGTGCCAGGCCTCCCTGGGGAGGTGGACCAAAGACCCAGGACTTTCTCGGTAGCCAGTCCCGCACCGCACCGCACCCCACCCCACCCCACCCCACCCCCAGTCTTTTTAACAATTCAGGTTGAGAGGGAAAAATCATTAGCTGTTTCTAGTGCTTGACCTACTCAAGTATTTCGGGCAGAAAGGACAGTGTGCCGAGACAGCCCTCAGAGCCTTGTAGTTTCCCAAGTTTAGAGACCTCACCAGCAGTAATGGCCGGTGGGGTAGGGAGGTCTCGAAGGGAAACACATTTAGACAGCTAGCCAAAATCTGCCAGCCGTGGTCCCAGTCCTCTCAAGTGTACCACTTAGTATACTGAGTGTCGCCAAGGGGAAATGAGACGCAGCTGTCCTTCAGGTTGAGTCACCAGGAAGGAGGCTGAGGACACCCGAAGAGCCCGTCCCTTGCCCGCAGCCATTTTGCTAGGTGGGAGCCCATACATTTAGGGGGACCATCTGCTTAGCACATCTCAGCAGCTGGTTAGAACATTGCACACACAAAATGTGAATGAAATCTAGAGTCATCTTTGGGCCCGCAGGATTAAAGTTCTACCCACCACATGTGACTTGTCCATTTCTGGCTGCAAGCTCTGTTTTTTGTTTTGTTTTGTTTTGTTTTCTTTTTTTTAAATAGGAATTTTCACCCCTGTGCTTGTCTAATGTCTGCTCTGAACAGTTCGAGCCTCTGTTACTGTTTTAAAATGCATGCATGTTAAAAAAGAATCTCCAAATGGGAGGACAAAATAAAACTCGAAAAGCTTTGTGTACATCTGGTCTGTGAGTCCTTTGAGATGCAACCCACCCTTCTTCGGAATTAGAACGTTTTTTGTCCCAGTTTTAGAGGCAAAAATCAGTGTATGGTGTGGAGCAGCAGTCTGTTCTGAGCTGCAATTGTTGAGCAATACTGACGTCCCAGCACTGGGCACCCTGCCCACAAGATAATATTACCATGTGCCACGGCCCACTCCTCCCTTCAGCTGTGCATAGACAGTGCCTAGGGGCCATGGATCCCAGCTGCCTGTGTGGCTTTGAATACAGCGCCCCTCTGAGCCTTCAGCTATCCATCTATATACTTGTACCTTAAAGGCTAGTACTTGGGCTGGACGGTGTATCTCAGTGGTACAGCATGTGCAGGGTCCTGGATTCCATTTCCAGGACAGACAGACAGACACACACACCCCAAAAAGGCAGGGAGGGATAGAGAGGGTTGTTAAGAGCACTGACTGCTCCTCTAGAGGTCCTGAGTTTGATTCCCAGCAACCACACGGTGGCTCACAACCACTTGTAATGGAATCTGATGCCCTCTTCTGGCACACAGGCATACATGCAGATTAGCATACTCAAATTCACATAAATCTTTAAAACAGCTGAGATTCAGAAACAAAACTTAGCTCATCTCAGACCTTCTGATTCATAAAGTTAAAAAACAAAAATTTCAAACTCCCCAGGGTTGTGTGGCTCTCTAACCCAGCCCACAAAGCAGAGGTAGGAAGGTCCCTGGAGCCTGGACCCCTGGGCTGTGGTTGGTGGTAGAATACTGCCTAATACTGAAAGCCTTGGGTTTGATTCCCCCAGCACCACAAAAAGATGATTTTCAATAGGAATGAGTTGAATGGGCCCCGCAGACCATTCAGAGGCTACCTGGGAACCATGCAGACATCCGAGTACTGGAGCACTGAATCCACTGCAGGTTAGAGTGTGCCAGTGTTCTTGGTGGTCAGTGAAGTCAGCTTGGTGACCACGCCCACCCCTCCCTGCCAAAGAAGAGATGAACTGAAGACCAAGATAAACAACCTTGACCCAGGTCACTCGCAGGTCCTTGGCCCAATCCACTAAGGCACTGGGAGACTGGGAGACTGCCAGCTGAGCTGAAGGAGAGGGACCCAGGTTTGGGGACAATTGGAACATGGGCTTATCTCCTTGCACCACCACTTAGCAAGCAGATTTAGACACATGTATGGGTGCTTTTCATCTCTAAGGCTGCTCTTAACTGCCTTGGCTCACAATGACGGAGTTCTACTTTAGGTAAGGCACGCTCTGCACAGCCTAGCCCAGCACAGCCCTGCCCAGCCCACCCAGCCCAGTGCAGGCATCCACTGGTGCCTAGTAGGGGGACCCAGGTATGCCAATGTAGCAAGGGTAAGTCCAGAAGGAAACACAGGGCTGGGGTGTAGCTCAGTAGAGAATGTGTACTCAGTATATCCAAGGGCCCAGGTTCAATTCCCTGCACCACACACACACACACACACACACACACACACACACACACACAAAAGGGGTGGGGGTGGGATGGGACCAAAGACAACTGAGTAATGTCGCTCTGTACTGGACTCTACCTGATGGGGACAAAGCTGCAGAAACAAAGGCAGGCAGGCATGAAAGAAAGAAAGGTGATTTTATTAAAAAGAAAAACAATAAAAGGAAGATGGGACCAGAGCACAGGTTAGCCCATCCACAGAGCACAGGTTAGTCCATCCGGGCCTTCAGCGTCCTGGTAGTGATCTTGTCTTTCTCACTGTTGAAGAGAGAAAAGACACGACAGTCATGTCTACTGTCTCTCCTGCCTGCCTCTCCACTGAGCCCCAGCTGTAAAGGGCAAGGCTGCCTGGCGACCTGAGAGCCTGCTGCCCTACAGCCTGTTCTGAGGGCAGGATAGACAGGGGCAGGGAGCTTTGCTGCAGATGGTTGGGGTAGACTGAGACACCCTCCAAGGAGCAGAGACCCCAGAGCTACAGAGCAAGAGCTTCTGTAAGTACCTGGTCTTACTATAGAAGACACAAAACCCTTGGATGGCTCGATTCTGCTTTTCATGGTCAGTAAAGCAGGACCCACGAGGAAAGGAGGCACCGTTCCATTCTATTGGGGTCCTGGTGACAGCCTCAAACTGGGAGAGGGAGTAGGCAGTAGGATAGAGACTGGAATGTGAGACACGCGCACACAATTCTGGGCTGCAGACGGGAGGGTGCGGAGAGGATGGGGAGCCCTAAGCCACTCCGTCTGCAAGAAGTTGCTGCCCATCATCACCCCTGAAACTTTGGGGACACTCTTAGGGAAGGAAAGAAATGTCCACCGTCAGGAGACTCAGTCACAGAGTGTCACTCGAGGCCTGGAGAGTCAGGGCAGCACTCAGCTGCCTACCTTACTAACGCAGGCCTATTGCCTGCTCACTCCTTCTGTCCCCTTCTGCCTCAAACTAATTTTGAATTCAAAATCCCCTTGCCTCAGCCTCCCCAGTGCTGAGAATACGAAGGTCCCGCCACCTGGCTGCAGTCACCAGGCTCTGATTCCCGGGGCACCTCTCTGATCTCACACCTGAGGAGGGGTCTGCGGTGCTGTGGGGAAGGAGACACTGCCATCTGTGAAGCATTTATCGAGTTCCCCCAACCTCTACTCACATGATGTGGACAATGACGCCCATGCCTGACACGGCATCCCGGTCCACCGCATTCAGCATGGCCTGAGAAATGGTTTCAAACAGGTGTTCCGGATCCTGCCAACAGAGTCAAGCATTCAGACCTGGGACATGTTCTGGATCCTCCACTCTCTTATTTTCTGGGCTCTGGCTGCCTTGCTCTAAAGCCCTGCCCTCTGCAGTGAGAGACGGTTGCTTGGCTATAGGAACCTCTCAGCTCCTTCCTTGGGAAGAAACAGGACCCAGAAAACACTTCAAACCTCAAAGTATGACATTGGATAAGTGTCACCATCATATCCTGCTACAGAGCCTCCATTCCTCTGTAAAGTGAAGAGCATCTCCACTTGGTTCTGGAATTCTCCACTTTGACTTCCCACCTTGATTCTGGCTACCCCCCACTGCCTCTCAGTCAGGACCAGTTCGCCACACCAGCTGCAGCTGGGGTCCCTCAGGTTCTGTCCACGGAAGGCAAGCATTTAAACATGGCGTGGTTTTCAAGGTTCCCTCCCCTTCGCCAGCCTCACTTCACCACACGCATTCTCCCACTACAGACACTCAACAGACTGGACATTTCAGGCTGTTCTGCCTGCCCGGGGCCAGCTTTTTCCTCTTGCTCCTCTAAGTAGGCATCTGAATGTCTGCCTGGTTAATGGCAGTAAGCCGGTGAAGTTGCTTTGTACCTGGCTTCCCATGAGCCTGAAGGGTGCCTCCCTGTGGGGTGTAGCTCTAATGTTCTCACTTTCCTCAGTGCCCTGTCTGAGGAACGTTCCCATTCACAGCTGAGGTAAACGGAGGTTGAGCAAGGCTGACTCACTTATGTAAGAATGGGTTTCTATTCAGCACTCGGGAGGCAGAGGCAGCCAGACCTGAGTTCAAGGCTCAGCCTGGTCTACAGAGAGAGTTCCAGGGAAGCCAGGGTTATACAGAAGAAACCTGTCTTGAAAACACCATCAACAAAAAAGCCTGGCAGTGGTGGCGCACACCTTTAGTCCCAGCACTTGGGAGGCAGAGGCAGGTGGATCTCTAAGTTCAAGGCCAGCCTGGTCTACAGAGTCAGTTCCAGGACAGCCAGGGCTACTAAAAAATAACAGTTCCAGCTGGGTGTGGTGTTGTACGCCTTTAATCCCAGCACTCGGGAGGCAAAGGCAGGCGGATTTCTGAGTTCGAGGCCAGCCTGGTCTAGAGTGAGCTCTAGGACAGCCAGGGCTATACAGAGAAACCCTGTTTCGAACCACCCTGCCCCCCCAAAACAAACAAACAAACAAACAAACAGTTCCTAATTCAGACCACCAAGCTCCAGGCTCACTCTGGTGATACCTGTCCCGGGGGAGGAACCTGGAAGTCCAGCATGATGCTGTAGTAAACATGGCCAGGGTGGGTGAGAGGCTGTTCTCGCTGGCGGCCCACCCAGATGGAACCCTCCAGTGGAGCAGCAGCCAGCCGTGGCCGGCTTGCTTGCCACACCTTCCTCTCCACCTCCTGCGGCACAAACACATTTGTCTCTGATGGTGTGGGTACAGAGGCCAGCCCTGCTGTTGATAACTTACCATGTTGGGCTCCCAGAGAGACTCGCACATCCCATACATTTGTTCGGAGCAGGTACCGCTAACTACGAAGTCGTCCGTCACCATGGGGCAGCCAATGAGATCCAGAGAGCAAATGAAGGGCTTGAAGGTCTTTGGGTCCAGGCCAGCAATGACAGGCTCTGTGTAGTAGGGACCAAACCTGTGGCCGGGGTGAGAGAGTCCAGACTGAAGAGCACTGGCTTTCACACACGCCCGTTCAGACAAGAAAGGATAATGGGGGAGGGGCCAGCTTTGTGCAGCCCCTTCCCCCTGTCCTGGGATCTGGCAATGTCTAAGATGTGTTCACCCTCTTCTCTGACCTCACCTCCTCCCGGTCCTCCCTCCCTTCTTTTTTTTTTTTTAAAGATTTATTTTATTTATTATATGTAAGTACACTGTAGCTGTCTTACATATATATATATATGGCTCCGCAGTTAAGAGCATTGACTGCTCTTCCAGAGGTCCTGAGTTAAATTCCCAGCAACCACATGGTGGCTCACGACCATCTGTAATGAGATCTGATGCCCTCTTCTGGTGTGTCTGAAGACAGCAACAGTGTACTCACATAAAATAAATAATTTTTTTTTTAATTTAAAACTTGGCCTGATATGGTGGTACAAATTTGTAGTCCTAGTATTCAAGAAGTTGGAGGGTCAGGCGGTGGTGGCGCACGCCATTAATCCCAGCACTCGGGAGGCAGAGGCAGGTGGACTTCTGAGTTCGAGGCCAGCCTGGTCTACAGAGTGAGTTCCAGGACAGCCAGGGCTACACAGAGAAACCCTGTCTTGAAAAAACAAACAAAAAACCAAAAAAACAACAAAAAAAAGACATTGGGGGATCACAAGATGCAAACCTGGACTACAAACAAAACTTCCAAAGATCTTAATGTATAAATCCAAGCTGAGACTCCCTGAGTCCAAGGAGAGACAGGAACATCTGAGTTGGAGGTTAGCCTGGCCTGTATAGTGATTTCTAGTTCATCCAGGGCTACACAGAGACCCTGTCTCAAAGCAGACCCAAAAAGGTTCAACACCAAAGGGCCAGTCTCTCAGCGGGAACTATCCACGTGTCTTCTGGGTTTGTAGCACTTTTTACAATTTGAGTGTGTCTATGTAGGTGTATATATATATATATATATATATATATATATATATATATATATATGCTACGCAGAGGTCAGAGAGATAGAGAGAGTTCCACCATGTAGTTCTAGGGGGTTACAGTCAGCTAGCAGTATTACTCAGGGCCTGGTCTTCAGTAATAAAACTATAAAAATGATTTACAACTGAATATGGACCTCGATGGCACAGCATTAGCCTAGAAGGCATGATGCCCTAAGCTTAGCCCACATCACCACTAAATAAATACTTAAAGGTAAAAGAAAAGGTTGTGGGAGGGAGTCTGATGGAGGCTAAGGGAGTCTGATGGAGGCTAAAGCACACTTGCCCAGTCTGTAGGAGGTCTAGGCTGCTCACCATGAGCCAGGAGGGGTGAGAACGAGAGGAGAGTTTGACTCAGAAGAATCAATGAGTGTGAGATGCTTCTCTGCCCCAGTCAGGCTCCAACAGAGCCAGGTGCCCTCCAACTAACTTTCTTTCTTTCTTTCTTTCTTTCTTTCTTTCTTTCTTTCTTTCTTTCTTTCTTTCTTTCTTTCTTTCTTTCTTTTTTTGGTTTTTCGAGACACGGTTTCTCTGTATAGCCCTGGCTGTCCTGGAACTCACTTTGTAGACCAGGCTGGCCTCGAACTCAGAAATCCGCCTGCCTCTGCCTCCCGAGTGCTGGGATTAAAGGCATGTGCTACCATGCCCAGCTAGAATAACAACTCTTTACTGCTGAGCCATTTGTCTAACCCCAAGAATTTTTTTTTTTTAATTCATTCATGTATCATGTATGAGTGCTGTCTTCATGCACAAGGAAGTGGCAATCAGATCCCATCACATGCTTGTGAGTCAGCATGGAGCCAAACTCCGCAAGCAAGAGCAGCACCTGCTCTTAATGTCACGCCATCTCTCCAACCCTGCCCCCTTTGCTGTTTTTGTTAATAACCTTTCTATAAACCTAAGCTGACCTCAGAATAAAAGGTTAAGAGACAGAAAGCAACAACAAACACATTTCACCTGCCATTCTGCGGGCCTCCCTTCAGCTCACCCCGTTCGTATCTTTACTAATAAAAACTACCACACTGGGGCTGAAGAGAGACCTGTGTCTGGTTCCCAGCACCCACATGGTGGTTTATAACTGCCTATGACTCCAGCTTACAGAGACCCTCTTTCTGTTGTGAATCCATCCATGCACATCGAACAAAATAAATGAGGCAAAAATGAACACATGGACCCCTAGACTCTAGTGTGGAGAGAAAAGCTCTAACAGAGCTGCAAGACTCCAGAACTCTTCAGTGGGGCTCCAAACGAGTTCAGGGCTCTCTGGGTTCCCTGACATCAGCCCTCTTGTTCCTATCTGGTTGTGAGACAGGCCCAGAGAACTCAGAGCATCAAATAAGGACCAGGAGGGCAGATCCTGTGAGCCAGTATTCGTGAGGCAGAGGCAAGAAGGGCATCACCATGACCCCAAGGCCAGCCTGGTGTGTGTGAGGTGTTGCAGGCTAGCCAGGACAGGCAGGAATGAGGGAGGGACAGAAGGACACAGTAGGGTGAGAAATAAAAGAAAGTGGGGATCCATAGAACGGCTTCCCCACAGCATCCCCCACACCACAGCATCCCCCACACCACTGGGTCAGCCAAGCCTCTGGTCCCCGCAGGTCCCCATCTTTATCCCCACTCACCGCTTCTCATACAGGAGGTTGGCCACCATGCTCATGAGGGTGTAAGGCTTGATCTGCCGACCTTCTTTCAGCTCATATAGGTTCAGTCGGAACTTGAGACGCTGGGCACTGGGGAAGGAAGAACATAGCCCGAGTCATTGCTAAAGTCCTCTAATCCTCAACCTGTGGCAGTCACAGGAGACATACGATTCTGTCCCTACCAAGAAATGATCCAGCAGATGCTCACTGATAAGAAGGTGCCTAGGAAGGACGACCTTGTGTCCCCTAGGCCACCTTGGAGTTCTGGGATAGACCCTGCAAAGAACCAACCAACGCCACACCTAAGCAAAACAGGGCTTCCGAAGACACCGGAACAAAGAGTCTTGGGAGTGAGTTAATTTCATCTCTTATAGGAGTTGCTGTGCACAGGAAGTAGAAAAAGCTAGTGAGAAGTTTCTGCAGTCGGCCACAGGGAAGGAGGGCTGCCAGAGTCTCTGAGCGAGCCTGGGGCATTCTGTGCTCTGGAGACACTGCACGATGCCTGTAGGGAGGAACAAGCTTCCCTCCCGTCTCCTCTGATGCTACCACCTGCTGCAGCTGAGGCCTCGAGCCCAGGGAAATCCTAACACAACCTTTCCCTTTCCACTCTCGCCTCTCCTCCCCCTTCACACCCCCCTCCTCTTCTTCTCATTGTTATTTTATTTAAGAGTGCGTGCACACACGCTTGCAACATATCATACATGGCTCAGTCAGAGGGAATTGTAGGGAATCAGTAGTCTCCTTTTACCATCTGGATTCCAGGGACTGAACTCAGGTCACCGGGCTCAGCCACAAGCACTTTTACCCACTAAACCATATTGCCTTCCCTTTCCTCTCCTTTTCTGACTTTTCCCCATTCCCCTACTAAAAATAAAGGTTCAGTTTTCTAGGTGCAGCTCATAGCCTGCCCCCCATACTCTCCTTCTATACTCTGTTTGCCAAACTCCACCAAGCCCTCTCCAGACCTAAGGTATAACTTCAAAATCCTACCCCTTTGAGGGGTGTGTCTTAGCTCTTCAAAATTAACATTAAAAAGATTACCAACGAGGCGTGGTGGCACATGCCTTTAATCCCAGCACTCGGGAGGCAGAGGTAGGTGGATTTCTGAGTTCGAGGCCAGCCTGATCTACAATGTAAGTTCTAGGACAGCCAGGGCTACACAGAGAAACCCTGTCTCGGAAAACAACAACAACAACAACAAAAAGATTACCATCTGTCACAGTCCTAACTTCGGGATTTCAGTCACAACATGCTTACAATATTTGGAACTATTTGGGAAATGTCACAGCTGTGCACGAGACTAGATGTTAGTGTATTCGTGTGTTCCTTCAATCACCATAAAGACTGGTTCTGAGATCCTCCACAGATCCAAAGCCCAGCAGGGCCAGTTTCTTATATGAAATGGCATTGTTTCTAAATCATTTTTAAAAAAAGATTTATTTTATGTATGAGTGACTTAACTGCATGTACACCTGCAGGCCAGAAGAGGGCATCAGATCCCATTACAGATGGTTGTGAGCCACCATATGGTTGCTGGGAATTGGACTTAGCCAGTGCTCTTAACTGGTGAACTGTCTCTCTAACCCCATCTAAGTCACTTTTTTTTTTTTTAAAAGATTTATTTTATTTATTATATGTAAGTACACTGTAGCTGTCTTCAGACACTCCAGAAGAGGGTGCCAGATCTCGTTACGGATGGTTGTGAGCCACCATGTGGATGCTGGGATTTGAACTTATCACCTTTGGAAGAGCAGTCGGGTGCTCTTACCCGCTGAGCCATCTCACCAGCCCCTCTAAGTCACTTTTTTTTTTTTTTTTTTTTTTTTTTTTTTTTTTTTTTTTTTTTTTTTTTTTTTTTTTTTTTTTTGGTTTTTTTGAGACAGGGTTTCTCTGTATAGCCCTGGCTGTCCTGGAACTCACTTTGTAGACCAGGCTGGCCTCGAACTCAGAAATCCGCCTGCCTCTGCCTCCCGAGTGCTGGGATTAAAGGCGTGCGCCACCACGCCCGGCTCTAAGTCACTTTTTAATGCCCTGGGTTTTCAAACACCCCTCAGTGCGGAATACTGACAAGAAAATTCTGAGCATGTTCAGTATAGATGAATTTTTCCCCCCAAATTCAGTCTGCCCCTTCAGCTCTGTACACTAGACTAACCTAGGCTAGGTAACTCAGCTGACCTTAAATTCAGGTATCAGTCTCCTACCTCAAGCGTGTCCCTTCCCCTCCCATTCCCCCCCTTCCCCAATGCTAGATATTGAACCCAGGGCCTTGTACACTAGAAACACACACTCTACCACTGAACCACAGCCCCACTACGGCTGAGTAGTTTTCATTTAAGCTAATTCAATTTGATGTAGAACCTTCAGAACCTTCAAGATAGACTGTATTACACTTCAAAAATAAAAAGGTGGGGTTGGTGAGATGGCTCAGCAGTTAAGAGCACTGACTGCTCTTCTGGAAGCCATGAGTTCAAATCCCAGCAACCACCATGTGGCTCACAACCATCCATAATGACAAATTAAAAAACAAAAACAAAAACAAAAACAAAAACCTAAGGATGGAGTGAGCCGGGCCAAAGCAAGAAGGAGAAGGGAAAGGGGTGGGAAATGAAAAAGGTTAAAAAAAAAAAAAAAGCCGGGCGTGGTGGTGCACGCCTTTAATCCCAGCACTGGAGAGGCAGAGGCATTCGGATTTCTGAGTTCAAGGCCAGTTAATTCCAGGACAGCCAGGGCTATACAGAGAAACCCTGTCTCGAAAAAAAACCAAAATAAATAAATAAATAAATAAATAAATAAATAAAAATAAAAAGGCACTGGAGAGATGGCTCAATGGGTAAGAGCATTGGCTGTTCTTCCAAAAAACCCAGGTTCAATTCCCAGCATCTACAGAGCACCTCACAACTGCAGTTCTGGGCAATCCAACGCCCCCTTCTGGCCTCCTGGGGCACAACATGCAGCTGGTATACAGACAGACAGGTGGACAAACATCCATATGTATAAATCTTTAAAATAATAATAACAATAATAATTAATAATAGTAATAATGGACATGGGGGCTTGGGCTTGAGGATGTAGTTCAACAGCATATCATATGCCTAAGCATTCAAAACCCTGGTTTCCATTTCTAGTACCAGGGCTGGGGGTCAGGGGAAGGCTTGACTCTTTTTTTTTTTTTTTTTTTTTTTTTTTTTTTTTTTTTGGTTTTTCAAGACAGGGTTTCTCTGTATAGCCCTGGCTGTCCTGGAACTCACTTTGTAGACCAGGCTGGCCTCGAACTCAGAAATCCGCCTGCCTCTGCCTCCCGAGTGCTGGGATTAAAGGCGTGCGCCACCACGCCCGGCTTAAGACTTGACTCATGTCAGTGCTCAGTGAATCAATGAATGAATGAATCTTTCTTCAGCAACTCACGGCATCCCATCCTTGAGACAGTGGGATGGGTCAGCGGGCAGTAACACCCACACCAAGCCTGATTAGTTCAATGCCTGGAACCACATGATGGAAAGGCAGAACCAACTCCTGCAAGCTATCCTCTGACCTCCACACACTGCTGTGGAACTCAGGCATACAAACACAATAAACTACTACTACTGCTACTACTAATAATAATAAATGTAGAGGCTGGAGAGATGGCTCAGTCATGAAGAGCACTGACTGTTCTTCCAGAGGACCTGCTTTCTATCCCCAGCACCCACATGGTAGCTCACAACCACCTGCAATTCAAGCTGGGTCATGAGGGTTGTTGTGGGGGAGGTCTGTCCAACAATCTCTTTTAACCTCTGCAGGCACTGCACACACGTGGTACACAGACACAGACACATATAAAATAATAATCAATGAATTTTGTTTTCAAAGGTCCCACACGTACTTTCCCACCACCAACCACAACAATCAGACCCAGCACAGACAACAACCCACTTCCCCTCTCAGACTCTCCCATCACTCAAATCACAAAACCACTGTCAACGATGTAGAACCTTCAGAACAGTGAAGTGAGTGAGCAGTTAAAATCCAACAACTCAGTGGGGCTTGGTGGCACACGCCTTTAATCCCAGCACTCAGGAGGCAGAGGCAGGCAGATTTCTGAGTTTGAGGCCAGCCTGGTCTACAAAGTGAGTTCCAGGACAGCCAGAGCTACACAGAGAAACCTTGTCTTGAAAAAAACAAAACAAACAAACAAACAAAACCAACAACTCAGCATGGTTAGTTATCATTTGGTATGTCTGTTTTGCCAGCCGCCTACTGGTTTAGCGAGTGCCCACGGTCTTTAGAAAGACCTACACTAGGATCCTGGCTGACATTCATCACTGTGCATCTTGAACAAAAGACTCTCAATTTTTTTCAATTGCAGAATGAAGACAGCTAGCCAGTCATATTGAAACGGTGATTACGGGACTACAGGACTCCCTAACAAAGATGCTTCTTCCCATAGAGCCGAGCACAAAAGTACTACCGGAAAAACATAAGTCAGGACCCATCCACGTATCGCTGTGGTGTTCAGGTGAGTCTCACACTCAATCGTGGCTTTTGGCAGATGGTTGACATCGGGCTGCTCAAACGAAGAAACCTGGGTGAAGGTGAGACTGGGGACACTTACACTGTCTGGACATCAGTGGCCAGGCCGGCCAGGCCTATGTAGAGCCTGTCACCCATGGGAAAGATCTTCTGGAAGTCCGTGGTCACCATCTGGGCCTGGATCCCGAAACGCCTGTCTGCAGCGATGGCCACACAGTTCTTTCCCTTCATGGCCATGACGGCCCCTCCATTATAGGACATAATAGACTGGGGACAAACAAATCAAGGGGCTCAGTTCGTGGAGCTAAGTGTGACCATAACCTTCAGATCAGTCCCGGTCCCCAAAGCTCATATACCCGTGTCCTCCACTCCGGAGGCGCCAGGACGCCAGGAGCTCCAGTCCTGAGATGGGCCCGGTGGGGCACCCAGGAACCGCACTCATCCGCATGGTGCTCCCATGTGCATTCTACTGACCACCAGGCTCTCCCCGTCCCTAACCCAAGCACTACTCGTCCGTGCTTTCATTTCCCATCCCAGACTCCTTTCCTTACTCCCCAATCTCACCATGATTGCGCTGGAGTGGAAGCCTGATCCTCTCTGCGGTGCCTGCAAAACGGGTCTGGCTTTCTCAGAGTCAACGCTCTTGCCGAATCCTCCCCATTGGCTAGCGGGCCGACTCGGATTGACTAGCTCAGCTTTCTATTGGACAATTATGCCGTCAGTCACAAATATGCATAGTTTGGTTGAGACACCAAAACGGAGGTATGGAAAGCGGAAAGTGAAAAGTCACTGTGAGTGCGGAAGAGCCTACGGTCCGGGGCATGTTGGGATCTCGGAGGACCTGGAGTTCGGGCCGTCCCGTTTAGGGGCGGAGTTTGCAACACGTGGGCTTAGGACACAGCCTTGTGGGGCTGGTGCTGTAGCGGAGTAGGTAACCTGGCGCTTACGGTGGTGCTGCAGGAGTTAGGCTAAATTTTACTCAAGCTACCCGACTTCATGTATTCATTCACAAATCCTTACTGTTTACCGGGATTTTTGCAGGCGCCAATTTACCTATCGGCACCGAGTATACTGAAGGCGCCCATTCTTTGCAGAATGGGAAGACCGTGCCGAGGGTTCGTCCTGAGGGGGTTCAGTTCCAGAATGGAGCTTTTTTGTTTTGTTTTGCGGGAGTAAGCTACAGGTTGTTCAGCGTTTGGAGTCCCTCACCCCCAATCCCTGCTGGCCGACAGACGTAGCCCTAACTAGTCTCTGTTCACTCTACAAAGGAACGTTCTGTGTCACATCCAAGACACTGGCGGAGGATAGCCTGGGCCAACGGTTCCAGGGCAGCCCAGGTGGGACGTGTGCGTCCCTCGCCGTCTTCCCTTCCCGAGCACAACCCTCCGCCACAGCCACGATTCGCTCTTTTTCGAGATCAGATTTTGTTCCATTGGGTTTCTAAGCTACCGTAACTGCTTGCGTCGGGACTGGTCTTGCGCCATATCGGGCTCACTCCTATTGACTCGGCTCTCTGCCTCGCAAACAACTGTCACCGTCT
Organism: Mus minutoides; assembly: GCA_902729485.2. Lineage (NCBI taxonomy): Eukaryota > Metazoa > Chordata > Mammalia > Rodentia > Muridae > Mus > Mus minutoides. Next base: position 656,627 of record LR753394.1, on the reverse strand, counting down.
CTGTGGCGCAATCGGTTAGCGCGTTCGGCTGTTAACCGAAAGGTTGGTGGTTCGAGCCCACCCAGGGACGGTTTGTACGCTTTTTTTTTTTTTTTTAAATTGCAAATGCTCAAAAGCCACATTCGGTCCCGAGGTGCCAGAAGCAATAATTGTGATACACCAACCCGGATGATCACTGTATTTAGAAATTCGTTTGTGGTCAGTGAACTGATCTATTTCTAACATCCCCTCAACACCTCTCACCATTCTTTCTCCCAATCAAGATGACAGAAAAGCAAAACCATGTTTCTGTCTCACTGCCATGTTTAACAATGCAATTTTCCTTGGATTAAAAGTAAATTTTGCTGTGGAGGTTGGTGCATCACTGTCTGCATCAGTGGACGATAGCAACTTGAAAGAGGACATCCGTCCTGGTGAATGGAAACAGTCAGGAAAGAAACCACAGGAACAAAGTGAGGGATAAAAGAGCGGAGGAAGGAGGAAGAACCTAGCTGTGATCTACAGAGAAAGGCATACCATGAGGGGGCCTAAGTAGACAGTGGGGAAGATGGGGAAATAAATTCAGAGATTTATTCAACAAAGAGCATCGTTTGCAAGAGGGAGAGGTGTAAGGGACACGGAGGTATAGCCACACACAGCAAAGAGGAACGACTCTCTCTTATAGTGCCACCATTTAAAAGGGATTTTCTCCTTGCTCTTGTTTCCGATGGCAACAGATGCCCGTCGGTCCTTGCCTTGAAGTCCTGGGTTCCAGGTCTCTGGGAACCTCTGATTTCTGACTTGATCCTGCTCACCACGTGTGGCCATCAGCTAGAGGACAGGGTAAGCTACAAACCTGGTGGAAAATAAGGGCTCTTCATGTTTGCCGAGAGAAGGTGGGTAGGAGGAAGATGTTCAAGAGATTCTTTCCATCGGTTCTCTAGACATTTGGCTCAAAGGAAGTCTCTTGTGGACTCCCTCTTCTATGTTTGCAGAGGCGCACAAGCCTAGAGGACCACCTGGCGTTTCAAACACGGATGGGGAAGGGACTTTCTCGACTTATTGCCCTCGCTGGCCCTGCTCGGGTGTCAAAGCCCAGCCTACCTACTGTGCCTAAAACAGTACTTGACGTTGGCACCTGCCAGGTGCTTCCAGGTGGTTACTGGAATAAAGCCTGAAAGATCAGAGAACTTTCGATGTTGGGACAGCTGAGTCAGCGGTTCTCCCGAGGGGTTAGCAGTGTCCTAGCATAAATGATTTATTGGCGTTTTAGTGGGTGGTGGGTCTTCAGTGTGCCCCTACTCTCCAGCGGTTTACTTGGAACTGAAACTTAATAATTGTTTGAGGAGCAAATGGATAACCACCCCAATAAACAAAGGTAGCCAGGCAGTACCCTTCGCGTTGAGCAATTGTGTTTGCTCTAGCAGAGTTCAAGATGCCGGGACACATGGGCCCTGATGACAGTGGGCGTGTCTAACTCGAGACCCCTTTCCACAGTAGCCTGTGAGCTCGTGGTACCCGATGTAGGGATTGGGAAGCAAGTGACCTATCCTCCCGGGGCCTCTTCCGCTCCCACTTGGACCACCCGATCTAAGCAGAAATCTCTTGCCTTTCCTCTACACCGTCATTAGGCTATGCGGGCTGAGAGCTGAGGCTGGTGGGGTCACTGGGCGGACAGCCCTCACAGGGCTCTTGATAAGCGGACCAGTGTTATGAAAGCACTCACTTCGGGACTGCTTTAGGCTTGGAACAAGAAGAGGCAGGCTCAACAAAGATTCGTTCCTTACTCGAGCCAACCCACCGTCCAGGCGCTTAAAGGCTTTTCAGGCCGGATAATCGAGCTCTTTGGAGGGACAGTCACAGTGGCCACCCCCAATAAATCATAAGTAACGAATCAGCGAAATCGAGCGACCTATTGAGGTCCATGGTTCTTGTGGTAACGCAGAATCGATTCGCTTCCTTGGCGCCGTCTCTTCTAGCTCTCCTTCCTACTCTGCCCGGGGCCCGGGGCCGCTGGGGACCAGAGAGCGAGCACTGGGTGGAGCCGAGGGCGACAGTCGGAGTGGGCTGGCACCAGCCACCTTCGCGCTCGCCGGCCCCTCCGCGGCCGCAAGGGAGGCGCACCGGCGGCGAAAAGGCGCGCGTCCTCTCTCGACTCCTCGCTTCCTACTGCGTCGGGGCCTCTCGAATTCGGCTAGTTATTGTGTCTCTGGCACGGCGCCCGAGTTCGTGTCTCGGGCTGCTCTCCCCGCCCCGGACAGCGTTCCATTCTTCTCCGCCCGAGCACGCTGAGCGCGCCAGCCTCGGCCACAGCCAAGCCCCGAGGCCACCGTGCGCTTCCCGCGAGGTGCGAGGACCCCGAACCAGTGGGGGGGAGGTGGTGAGGTCACGCTCGGGGGGTCACACACGCACTTAGGGATTCAGCTGGAGTGAGCTAACCTCACTCGGACGCGTGGCCAGCGGCGCTGCGTCCCCCGCCCAAGCGCCCTTTGGTAGCGGCGACGCACCGGGTGCCGCGAGACACATTTCCGCCCAGTCTGCACCTCACCATTTTCCAAGCTCCCCAGCTAGGGTAGGGATCGCAGGGTCGGTGGGAGGGGAGAGAACACACTTATTTTAAGAGGAGGAGGTGGTTTCATGATGGAAGGTAACACAATAGGACCTTTACTCCGGGTTCAAGGGATCTACTTGGATAAGAGGTGGTCTCCTCTGGGTTTTGGGGAAGCCCAGCGCAAGGCGGTAGGGAGCAGCCGAGCTAGCCTCTCCCCCTCCTCTTTCCCTCTCTGCAAACATCCTGAAGGAATGAGGTCACGTGGGTGAGTAGTGGGCGGGACCTACTCTTGTCTGGAGGAAAAAAGCCATTTTGCCCCCCCCCACGGCCCCTCCCCTCCCCTCTGGTCCCCTCCCCTCCCCACTCTCCCTCCCAACCCAAGCTGCTCTTACAAACTCCTTTCTTACCATAGGTTTCTCCCCTCCCGCCGACCGAGCGAGCGACAGGGCTGTGGTCCCCCTCCCCTCCCTTCCCTCCCTCCCTCCCATCCCCCCCTCCCCGAGACCCACCGGACCCCGAAGCCAGGTAAGCGGACGCCGACTCGCGCTTGCCTCCTTGCTACCTCGTAAGCGTCTAGGGCTGGCGACCCGGACCCGTTCACCTTTCCCCGCAGACCCCAATGGGAGGCCGGGAACCCCGGCCTGGCCTGCCGCTCGCGTCCCTTCCCGCCCCGCCAGCCGCTGTCCAAGCTCGCCCGGTCCGCCTTTCTTTCTCCCGTTCCCGGTCTCTCTCTCTCTCTCTTTTTTTTTCCTTTCCTCCCTTCCAAGATGGCCGAAGTGGATTCCCCCTCTTAACGATTTGGAGTCTCCCTCGACCACCTCCTCTTTGTGCAGCAGCCCCCTGCTAAGACCCTGCTTGCGAGGTATCGAGGGGGAGGGTCCGGGAGGCCACGAGGGCTTTGGGGACATACGCTAGGGTGGGTCTCGTCCCCCACCCCAACCCCCGACCCGAGGATCTCCACAAGCTGGAGCAAACTGTGGCTCTCTGACCGATCGGCCCCCTTCGTGTCGGGCAAGGGTCGCCTCCCGAGTGGGCAGTGAGCGAGGTAGACGCGCGAGGACTTGAGGCCCGGAGGAAGGGGACTTGGCTTTCTGGTGGCCGAGGGAGGGCGCCCTCACTCCTGGGGTCGGGATCTTGGGCACCTCCCCCAGAGGTCCCTTTCGACCCGGTGCGAGGCGCCCCGCCCCCTCTCTGAACCACCTCGGCTGAGCTTTTCCCTACCTCCCTCCCGGGGCCCCACCAAACTTTGGCTCTAGGGAGGGAAGGAGTGGCCACTCGGTCACTGGTGGTGCCTGATCCTTTGACCTAGGCTTCGCGGGGAAGCACGGGCGGAGGGGAAAGAACGGGAGCGAGGAGAGATTTAGCATGCTCTGTCTTTTCATGAGTGGCCAAGGGGTCTGATGAGCTGGCCCTTCTGCCACAGGAGGCGAAAGGGGAAGCGGCTACTCTTTCTCCTTGAGCTCTGCCGCGGCTAGCTCTGAAAGCAGGGGAACCCTGAGCCTGCAGACACCCCGCGCCCTTCCTGTCTCCCAGGGGCGTCTAGGCAAGGCCCCTGCTCTTCCATCCCTCTCTTCCCGGGTCTATCCAAAATTGTTCTGATTGCTTGATCGAGAAGGGTGTGTGTATGTGTGAATTTAGATATGTCAAAGTATGTACAGGTGTTACCTAGACTTGTCCCTGTGTCTTTGTCTCGTAGCTCCCGCCTGAGCTCCCGCCATCCTCCATGCTGCCTCAGTCTCTCTTGGTCTCCCTCTCGCTGAGGGAGGGGCTTCTCTTAGCTGGCTCTCACAGTCTTGGGCCTCCCTCTCTGGACTTCTTGCAGTTGTGCTGTTCCCGAAACTCATGACAACCCCCACCCCACCCCCAACATACACACATCCCTGCTCCAAGGTGTTGTTATTACTGTAATCGGAGGAGCATAAAGCTAGCTCTGTTGTAGCATTTTGGTGGAGAGGTTTTCCCAGGGGCTCCCCTGGTTTGAGGTTGGGGCTTGCACACTTAGAACTGTGTTTGGAAGGAGGCAGGAAACAGCCTCCACGATCCAGTCCGGCTGTCGCCTGATCCTGTTCAAGTTGAAGGCTTGGGAGGTGAGCAGGGGAGGGGGAAAGGAAATCCCTGAGTGGTTGATGGAGCTGTTGCCATGGGAATGGAGAGAGGCTGAAGTGGAAGAGGTTACATGTTATACAGGTCAGATGCCAACTGTAACGCCCCCCCCCCACCTCTGGCCCCACAGCGGAGTGGGGGGGGGGGCGTGGAACTGCCTTTGTTGCTGGAAGACTTAAATTATAATTTGCCCTGAGAGGACTTAGAGGTTCACAGAAGGTTAATGTCTGTGGCTCCAGTTTCAGGCAAGGATATGATGGGGTGGGTGGAAATGACTTCTGCATCTGTGGAGTAGGAGCCTGGCTCCAGCCTTGCTGTGCATGTGGTGGTCTGTGTCTGGCCAAGTGTCTGTCTGGCCTGTGTGCATGACCAGGCTTATCTGGCTCTGGGTGCTGTGGATGTAAGAGATGAAGGTGGGTGTGTCTGGCTCCGGATAGGAGTTATCTTACGGTGCTGCTGTCTGTAAAGTCTTCTTTATTTATTTATTTATTTATTTCTGTTTTCAGGAACTGAGTGGTAGGTCGAGGCTTCTATCTTTTTTCCATTCTAAAGGCTGTTCCACTGCCAAAGGTTAGGAAAAGATAAGGGATTCCGTGCCCTGGTGCAGAACCCCTCTGACCCACACATAAACACATGAGATTTGTTTGCAGAGCTGGGTCAATGAATCCGGGAGTGGAACCAATGCTAGAAATTCATGTCTACACGATGTACTCTGGCTCGTTCTGGTTTCCATTGTGCCTCAATTTCCCCATCTGTACTGCGGAGGTGGTGTAAGGCATTAGCTTTTGCCTCCCATTCAACAGGCCCACAGGATGGGCTTCTCAGCTGTCGCTCGCCGTCCTTCTGCCCACCTGCTCAGCTCTTCTGCCGAGTCCGAGTCCGAGCCCGAGCCCGAGCCCGAGCATCGCCTGTTTTTCTGAGTGACCTTGGGCAAGTCACATCTAAGTTTTTTTTTTTTCATCTGTAAATTGAGAAGACTTCACAATGGTGCTTTCAAAGATCACATGGGGGGGGGGGCTGGTTAAGAGCCCTGACTGCTCTTCCGGTAGTCAAATCCCAGCAGCCAACCATCTGTAATGAGAAACAAACAAACAACAACAAAAAAAAAGCAAGAGAGAGAAGGGAAGGGGTAAAGAATTTTTTAAAAAGATCACATCCACCTCACAAGTGAAGTGTGACCTTGAATGACCTCTTGTGGCCTAGGGCTTGATTTGATTTGGTGCACAGGAAGGCAGAGGGCTGTAGTTGGTGTCCCTGGAGGCAGCAGGATCCTCTCTCTGTGGTATCAGAGACCAATACGTACAGAGACCAATATGTACAGAAGAAAAGTCTAGTTCGTTGGAGAGATGTGGGATGTCTGTCAGCTGTAGGCTGGAAGCATAGGGAGAGACCAGTGGGCTCAAATGGCCAGGGACTGGGTGCTAGGTGCTGACCAAGCCCCTTCCCTGCCTGGGGCCCCTTGGAGCCAGGAGCTAGAGCCAGAGAGAACTAGAGACTGGGGGCGGGGGTAGAGGGGTGTGTTGGAAGAATGTAGAAGGGACTGGGTTCTTCCCCCAGCTCCTTTGACACCAGTTCCAAATGGTCACCGCCCCTTTTCTGCTTCTTTTTTTCTTTTTTTTTTTTTTTTGGTTTTTCGAGACAGGGTTTCTCTGTATAGCCCTGGCTGTCCTGGAACTCACTTTGTAGACCAGGCTGGCCTCGAACTCAGAAATCCGCCTGCCTCTGCCTCCCGAGTGCTGGGATTAAAGGCGTGCGCCACCACGCCCGGCCCTTTTCTGCTTCTTGGGAACTGTCTTTCACTTTTTCTTCTCTAGGCGCTTTGTCTCTCCCAGCTGTCATCCCCTCCGTAGTGTTGTGGTACATCATTCCCATCCCCTGTTCTCCCCACCAGCACCTCAGCCCACCCCCCTGCATCAGGAAGGAACCACCATGGTCCTGATGCTGAGCAGGGAAGTCAGGAGGGGATGCTCTGGGGACGGGGAGCTCCTGTTTACCGCCAGTCTTGGCACCTGCTGACAGGGCCCTGCAGGTAACCATGGCAATCAGGTGAGGAGCCAATCAGTGCCTCTCCCCACCCCCAGCCCCAGTGGTGGCTTTCTGAGGCCCCTAGGGATAGGAATGGGGAGCAGGGAGGCTCTTTGCTCCCAGGGGAGACGGAACATTTCCGTCCATAGCATCTCCTTCCCTTATGGCCCTGGGCTGAGAAAGAGCTGGGGGCTGCTTTCGTGTGAAACCTTTAAAATGACAGTCTGTGTAGGGCTCCTGTGGCTTCTTAGGAACCTGTACCTCTTTGCAAATGAAGTGTGTGGGTGAAGAGCACATATATTCTTTCCTGTGTGTGTGTGTGTGTGTGTGTGTGTGTGTGTGTGTGTGTGTGTATGCATGCATGCATGCGTGCATGCACGTGCATGCTGGGTTGAGGGGATTTATCCTAGCAGCCTGGATTCCCTGGCAGGATCCTACTCTGATATAGTTTGTTTCTGTCTCCGTGTGTCTCTGGACACAGGCACACACAAGGCAAGCAGTCACATGAACTACCTTTGGAAGCCCAGACAGCGCTTCCACACCGTGGCTATTACACACGCTCAAGGAGACAGCCACTTGGAGTTTGTTCTGTCCTCTGGATGGTTGTAATAATATTTGGGCTTCTTGCCAGAGACTGCGTTACCATGGAAACAACTAAACAGTAGAGTAGCCAGCAGCCTCTTTGAGATTGTGGAGGGGGAGCTCATGCAGGGAGGACCAGCAAAGGCCACCTATAGGGATAAGAACTCTGCTCCTGGTTTGCAGGTCAGGGAGCCTGGTCCCTGGGCCACCTCTGGCTGGCTTGTTCCCTTCTCTCTCTTCTGCAACTTGGTGTCTGTCTCAAGTGTGGCTTTTTTGTGTAGCTCCATCTATCCCAGCCTCTGGCCAGGTGCCCTGGGGCTTTATTAGCTGTCTGGGTTCTGGCCAGGCTCATCCTGGGGTCTCTATAGAAACTGCAGATCCTGGCTGTGAATTTCTTGTCCTAGAAAACCCTGTGTGGTGGCTTTAGAAATCTTTCAGGAAAAGAGAGAAGGGTGTATGTTGTAAAGGAGCGGTTGGTACTTGGCCAGCCTCTCAAATCTCCTGGGCTTTTGCTCTGGGAGAGATGAAAGAGGGTAGTAAGTAGCCCCTTCAGGCCAGAGCTAGAGCCAGCTTCGAACTAACCTCTGCCTTCCAGGGCCTGGCCAGGTGCATTGGAAAGCTGGGCACAGAGAACACTCCCTCTGCCCGGTTTTCGGCAGGTGTCTAGGAGAACCTGTGGTTTGTTGGTGGACAACCTGTGAACAGGTGGCAACAGGTTGGGACATGGTGGGATCCCAGTAGCACATGAAGCAATTCTGTGTGTTCATAAAGAGTGGGTTCCTAGACCCTGCACACTAGAGCAGTTAGTGGGCTGTTGGGGTTGGGAGTGGGCAACATGTGGGTGGTAGTCCCCACCACAGGACAGGAGAGGTCTTTCTGCCAGGCCCTTGGATTAGCTGCAGAGTACCATGTCAGGTTGGGCCTGCAGCTCCTTCTTTATAAGATGGGACATAGGGAAGCCAGCCTCAGGGTTGCAGGAAGCCAGAGGGGCAGCAAGTGGTAGGTAGACATTCAAGGAGCTGTCTGCGTCCTTAGATGTCTGAGGCATTAGAGGAAGGCAGTGTTCTGAGGCCCGAGTGGGACAGTCAAAGGGACAGGTGGTGGGCCTGTGTCCCAGAGTCTCTCTGGAAGGTTTCGTCATGAAGAATCTCTCATTGGTGGAGTGGCGACAATTTCTTCTTCACTTTGGTCTGTGAATTCAGTTGTCTGCACTGTTTCTCTTAGCTCTTAGTGCTTGGTAAATATCCGACCACTCGAGTGGATATGGGTTGGAATCAGGAATATTGTTAAATTTTTTTTTTTTTTTTTTTTGGTTTTTCGAGACAGGGTTTCTCTGTGTCGCCCTGGCTGTCCTGGGACTCACTTTGTAGACCAGGCTGGCCTCGAACTCAGAAATCCGCCTGCCTCTGCCTCCCGAGTGCTGGGATCAAAGGCGTGCGCCACCACGCCCGGCGTTAAAATTTTTTTATTGCATTTATTTTCTGTGTGTGCGAGCGCACGCATGTGCAAGTAGTCGGATGGCAATTTGCAGGCATGGTTTTCTCTCTTTCCATTGTGTGGGGTCACCAGGCTTGATTCTACCTTTATCTGCTGAGTTCTCTCCCAGGCTCCCAGGTCCCACCTAGGGAGATCTTTAAAAGCCTTGATATCTTCCCTTTTCCTTCTCTCTCATGTCCATCTTCAAGACTTGGGTAGTGTTTCCTATAGTCTGACTTGAGTCTTTCCTACTTCTTCTCAAGGTGGAAGAAGCTTCCTGAGCCTCCCCCCACCCCCCTACCCAGTGAACACTCAGAGAGCTCTGAGGTCTGCAGTCTCAAACTGGTATCCAGTTGCACATATGAAACGGGGGGAAAAAAATGGACTTTGGGCCCGGGAAAGGGGGGCGGGGGAGCAGTGTAGGGAAGTAGCTAAGGGTGGCTGGATTTCTGATCCCATTTCTGTTTCCCAGGGTGACACTTCCCAAGTCTCCTCAGTCCTGACCCCGGCATCATGCATCGGACCACACGGATTAAAATCACGGAGCTGAACCCTCACCTCATGTGTGCCCTCTGTGGGGGCTATTTCATCGATGCCACCACCATTGTGGAATGCTTACATTCCTGTGAGTTGAATTCAGGGGTGCCCAGTTTTGGGGCACTGCTCAGGGAAAATGGAGGACATCCCTTGCTGTTCTGGAAAGTAGACCCTGGATCACTGAGATATTGCCAAGAAGGGACTGTGTCTGTGTGTGTGTGTGTGTGTGTGTGTGTGTGTGTGTGTGTGTGTGTGTGTTATGGTGGTGGTGGGAGTCCTGGAGCCAGAATCTCACTCCTGGGACAGCATCAGAAACCTCACTTTTTCTGCTGTCTCTGGCTGAAGTCTGACCCCCTGTAGATTCAGGGGTCACTCATTTGCACTGTCAGATTGGTTACAAGAGATCCAGGACTGGTGGGGGGTATCTTTCCCCGCTGGCTCAGGGGAGCCTAGGACTTGGTGCACTTTCTGTGTTAGGCAGGACACCACCCTGGCTCACAGAAATAGAGGGGCCCATCCTCCCCTAAGGCTAGGCAAGGTACAACAGCCCAGATGTGTGGTCGCACATGGCCATGTTGGGCCTGTGCGCTATCCTGAGCTACTGTGAGCTATCCTGACCTACTGAATCATGGTGGGAAGAGAAAGCTGAATGTTCAGGCCTGGGCAAGAAGGGGCTCTGACTGTCTTCTCCCTGTCCACACTCCAAGTCTGCAAAACCTGCATCGTGCGCTACTTGGAGACCAACAAATACTGCCCCATGTGTGATGTCCAGGTCCATAAAACTCGACCGCTGCTGAGCATCAGGTGGGCTTCAGACCCCATACCCTGCCTCCCGGTGGCTAAGGAAGGCCAGGCCAGGAGCCTGCATGCCTGAACGCTGGGTCTGAAGGAAGGGGTACAGAGCCGATCCCTGGCTAGCGAGATGAAGGACCCGTGGTTGCTAATGCTCCTGTATATTCTTTCCCAGATCAGACAAAACCCTCCAGGACATCGTCTACAAGTTGGTGCCTGGGCTTTTTAAAGGTATCACAAGCTCCTGTGTTGTCCTCGTTACCCCCCCCACCCTTCCCAGCTGTCGCCCACTCATCCCTGCCTCCTTCTTTTAGATGAGATGAAACGGCGGCGGGACTTCTATGCAGCGTACCCCCTGACAGAGGGTGAGTGTGTGTTCACTGAAAACCCACAAGCACATACTGGTTCCTGAAGCAAGATGAAGCAGCCCAGGGCTGCCCCCAGCTGTGAATGTACCAGCTTTTGGCCCACACTGTCCCCTCTGACCTCCAACAGATCTCCCAGCTAGAGTACTGTCCAGTGGGGACTGGGCTCAACCTCTGAGCTACCCCACTTCCCTAGGTTCTCAGTTTCTTGCTCTATCTTTGACCAACTCCTCTGAGCTGTCTCCCTCTGCAGTCCCCAACGGCTCCAACGAGGACCGAGGCGAGGTCCTGGAACAGGAGAAGGGGGCTCTGGGTGACGACGAGATTGTCAGTCTTTCCATTGAGTTCTACGAAGGCGTCAGGCAAGTTCAACTTAGGCCCCTCTTCTACCCTCCTGGTCCAACCTTCAAGACCCAGTCAGACATACATTTGGCCCAACAGCTTCATGGCCCTTAGCCTCTTTCTTTCTCTTCTTCCAGGGACCGAGAGGAGAAGAAGAACCTCACGGAGAATGGGGATGAGGACAAGGAGAAGGTGAGTCCTAGGGCCTGTCTAGGAATGGGCTTTGGGTTGAGAGCACCATGGATGCACCTTCCCACTGGAGCCTCTTCTCCCACAGACAGGTGTGCGATTCCTGCGGTGCCCAGCAGCCATGACCGTCATGCACCTGGCAAAGTTCCTCCGCAACAAAATGGATGTGCCCAGCAAGTACAAGGTGAACGCCTGTGCCGTCTCAGACAGCTGAGCTCTGTCAGTGTGTCTGATTGGTGGACATCACAGCCATCACGGAGTTGTATATAGCTGGACCTGCAGGGTAGCCTAGCCCCAGTAAGACAGTCTGTAATTGTTTTAGTTGGTGTACAGAGGGCCTAGGGACAGGGATGTGTGCGGCAAATAGTGCCAAGCCTTTGATAGGGCCAAGGAACTCTAGGATATGGACTGGTTGAACACAGGACCCCTTGGAGGTCTCTGATGTGCTTGACTTTGCTTCTTTGACAGGCACAAGGTACAAGGCTTCCCTTAGCCCATACTTGGGTAGGGAGACAGTAAGTGCTATGGCGCTCATCTGTCAGGTCAGATATATATGAATGATGGTATCAAAGCTGCCTCTGTGGTTCCCTTAGGGCACAGGCAAGAGACTGGGTCAAAGCAGCCCCTAGAGAGAGAAGCTTCCTTCCTCCCCATCAGTGGGTTGGGGGAGTTTCTTGGGACAGTTCTGGAAGGGAAGTCACATCTACAGTAAGGAGAGGCCTCCTGAAGTCCACCTTTCAATTCACTTACCTCTATCCCCCAAGACTCCCAACCCTGGTGGCCAGGGTGCAGCTGCCGGGTCCCATGGGTGTCATCCCCTCCCTCCAGGTGGAGATCCTCTATGAAGATGAGCCCCTGAAGGAATACTACACCTTAATGGACATTGCATACATCTACCCCTGGCGGAGGGTAAGCCTATGAGCAGAGGGTGGAGGCAGTCCGAGGTCCTACCTGGCCAGGCCTGGCATCAGTCAGTAGCCATGGTGACATGAGACACTCTCTTATGTCAGATACTCCATACCTTGTCTCTGGAGCTAGGCCTGGCCCTGATGGCTCATCATTCCCAGGTCAGCTCTAGGCCATTTAGTTTCTTTCTTTGTTTGAGACAGTGGTTCCCTGGCTGGCCTCAAATTTGGTACCCAGTCCAGACTGGCCTGGAATTCAGAGCAGTCCTCCACGCTCAGCCTCCCGGGTGCTGAGATCATCGGCACACCCCCTACAAGTCCCTTGCTGGTGCTCTGGTTACTACCACTCAGATTCGGGGTCAGCAGTAGGGACAGCTAAAGTGGAATGTGATGCCTTCTGTAACTGCATGGTCTCCGCCCCACCCCACCCCACACTCTTTCTTCGCTGGGTCTATGTCTCTCTATTTGGTTGTCTAGCTCTTCACTCTGCAGGGCTCAGACCCTCCCTTTGCTCCTGGTTTGGGCCTTGGTTGGGTATAGGGATGGAGTGGCCCCTGGTTGGTCTTTCTTCTGACACTCTCTTTTCTTATTGCTGGCCTCTTCCTTCTCACCACAGAATGGGCCTCTCCCCCTCAAGTACCGTGTCCAGCCAGCCTGCAAGCGGCTCACCCTGCCCACAGTGCCAACTCCCTCAGAAGGCACCAACACCAGTGGGGCATCAGAGTGTGAGTCAGTCAGCGACAAGGCTCCCAGCCCTGCCACCCTTCCGGCCACCTCCTCCTCCTTGCCCAGCCCTGCGACCCCATCCCATGGCTCTCCCAGCTCCCACGGCCCCCCGGCCACCCATCCTACCTCCCCCGCTCCACCGTCAACTGCCGCTGGGACCACCACAGCTACCAATGGGGGCACTTCGAACTGCCTGCAAACGCCATCCTCCACCAGCAGGGGGCGCAAGATGACTGTTAATGGCGCTCCTTGCCCCCCTTGAGGAAAGGAACCTTCTCCTTCCGCAGCCATCTTTTTCCCCCCTTTTTACTTTTTCTGGGCCCCCTTTTCCACTTTTGACTTTCCCTGGTTCCTCCCATCTTCAGAGTGGGAGGTGGGTTTTATAAATAAATCTATCTATATATAAATATATATATGTACATAGGAAAAACCAAATATACATACTTATTTTCTATGGACCAACCAGATTAATTTAAATTCCACAGGAAACTCGTGTGTGTGTGTGTGTGTGTGTGTGTGTGTGTGTGTGTGTGTGTATGAGCGGGGGTGTCTAGGTCTAGGGGTCTTTACAGTTCACTCTGCTCTTCTTGGGTGTGTGTGTGGGGGGGTACCTGTTGGTCTTAAGGGGCCATTGGAAGTATTAACGTCCTTCCCTATGTCCCTTCTGCTTTCCAGGGCAGAGGGCATGTTGGGTCCCCTAGCCCTAGCTGACTAGGTGGTCCATCTTGGTTGTTCCCCCTCCCCCCCTCCCCACCCGTTGTTGAATGTTCAGAGTTGCTCAAACAGTGCCTTTCACAAATGCAGTCTGTCCTCTGGCAGTGAGGACCAAGTGGCTGTGAAGAAGGCATTTCCCTCACCTCCTCAGACAGTGGAAGCCCCCTGACCCCCCATCCCTATCCTCCTGTGGGAGACCCTGGCCCTATCAAATCTATGTGTGACTTTGGTATTGTGAACACTTCATTTTCTCCTGTCCTACCCTGACCCAGGAACGCAATCTAGCAAGACGAGGTGACACTCACTGGGGGGCCTAGAGTAGAGGGTTGGGGTGGGTGACCCCAGACAAGCACAGACTCCAGTTCTACCAAAAGCCAACAACCTTCCAGTCCCCGTTCCCACTTCCTCACACCCCCCGCCCCAGCTGAGGCCAGGCAGGGATAGGACAGAGGCATCTAGAAGCACAAGAAAATAAATGATGAGCTGACCCCAACTCTACCTGGTGGACCACCTATTAGGGGTAGACCTTGCTAGCCTGTTCTCCCTCAAGTGTACATAGATCTGGGGTGGGGGGGGGGAGAGAACAGGGTGTTGGCTTCGTGTGTGAGGTTCTGAGCCCATGGGTCTGTTTACACCACGTCCTGAGTCTGAGGTCCTGTGACTGTACCCTCCTGTCCTAGGTCATTTGTATCTCTTGGCTTTGTAATAAATGCTGTGTACACTCTCGAGCCTGTGGTTCTTTGGGACAGAGGGAAGGGGAAGAGGAGGACGTTGTGCTCCCCAACTTTACTGTGCTAACTGGAGTGGATCTGAACTACCCTACTTTGGTCACCAGATACCCTCTGCCTCCACAGAAAATACTCTAGCAGAAGACCCGTGAGCCTTGCCAGTGACCACAGGAACAGTTAGTTAGAGGGCAGGCCTTAGTGTTTATTGACAGCTTTACCGGATGCTGAACCTGGCTCTCAGCTGCCCAACAGAATACAGGTTTTTCAGGGTACAATTGCTAACAAGATGTGGTCCTTGGATGTTCCCTTCCATGTGTGGCTCGGCATTACTGCCTGGAGTCACAGTATCCCCTCAGAGTGGGAAACCTACTTCTGCTTTCTGTACATGCTCACTCTTGTGGGTACCATCACAGTAAGGGGGTCGCCGAGTGGCCTTGCAGGTACATAGGGCCACTGTGCGTGTCTCTTGGGCCTTGAACTTGAGTGGAGAAAGGCCAGTACGCTGGAAGAAGTGGGAGCCATCACAGAAGGGCTGGTTAGAGAGAGAGAGAAAGAGAAAGGTTAGGGTGGGGGTAGGGAGTGGTGCATTCTCATTTCCCCAAGCCCTGCAATGTGGAGGTCACAGAAAGGCTGTCATGAAGAGAATAATGTCTCTGTACAGTGTTGCAAGCATTTCTCATTGGTCACCTTTGGGAGATCCAGAGGCCAGGACAATTTGCAAGGAGAACTGGGCCTCAGGTAGAAGCAATATTACTACCACCCCACCCCCACCCCGACACACAGAAGTCAGCAAAGCTGTGTGGCAAGTACCTTACCCACTGAACACTTGCCAGCCAGGTTCTCATGTAACTCAGACCTTAACTCCAATCCTGCTTCTACCTTCCAAGGGCTAGGACTCTGGATGTATGTCACTACACCCTGTTGATTGCGTCCTGGGTATGGATAGACTCCAGGGCTTCCATACACAGCAGACAAAGGTTCTATCCACTCGGTTAGATTCATACCCTCACCCTCAGTTGTTTTTGTTTTGTTGTTTTTTTTTTTTTGAGACAGGGTTTCTCTGTATAGCCCTGGCTGTCCTGGAACTCACTTTGTAGACCAGGCTGACCTCGAACTCAGAAATCCGCCTGCCTCTGCCTCCCGAGTGCTGGGATTAAAGGCGTGCGCCACCAAGCCCGGCTTTCACCCTGTTTTTGTTTTTGTTTGTTTTGGTTTTCTTTTTTAACGGCTAGGTGAGGTGAGTCCCCATTGGCCCATGAAAGCGACATTCTTTGCAATGTTCCTCAGGGAGGGAAGAGAGCCCAGTAAGCAGTGCCTTTGCAGGGTGGGGTCAGGCTTGCCTGTAAGCAAGGGGGTGTCTGCAACAGCCGGCCTGGAGTACCACTATTAATGTGAGCACCACCACCACGTCTCACAGGAGAACACTTCAAAGGATGGTGAAGACCAAGGCCCAACGAGGGGAGGGGAGAGGCCTTGTCAGGAGCAGAGGGCAAGCCGAGATGAACTGGTGAAAACCAGCACCCTGCCTAACGGGCATGGGCATGTACCCACAGTCCTCTGGCTGGCATGCCCTTGAAACTGCCCCACCCTCTGGAATATCTGTTCAAAGGCCACAAAGAAAGCCTCCAGAGCTGGATTTATCATCCCAACCACAGCATGGGAAGCAGGGCAGAGTTCTCCAGAAGGAAAGGGAGAGGCTCCAGCTACAGCGTAGGGCTCCTGTACAGCTGAGATGACATCGGATGGCAGGAGGCAAGCAGGAAAAGTCACATCCAAGATGAAAAGAGACCTGGGAGGGGACATCAGGGAAGACTGAACAGAATCCTGCCAGCTGTGAGGTCCAAGGCCTGGCACATGGGCTGCTTGGAAGGAGCAGGGCGGGCAGACTTTGAGGAGACTGAGCCAGCCACAGAGCTGTGGCCGTTCTGTACCTCCTATGCTCTTGGGGAGAGGGACATGGGCATACATTGACAATGTCAATCTGACAGTGGTGTCCCTGGCCTGTGAGCTGCTGGTTCCTGCCATTGAGCTCCATTCCCCAGTTGTACGTATCTCACGTATATACAGAAAGAAGGGAAATGTGGACGGACTGAAAGTCCCCAGGATAGACCATGCTGACCCCAAGCAAGGGGAGAGGAGGAGATGGATGTTTGTGTGTCACAATGCCAGGCCTAACCGTTAGCATCAGAGATCAGGCTTGTTCAGGACGGCATGACCATAGCTGTGTCACATCTAAGGGAAAGGCTACAGGAGTAACTCACCTGATTCTTGCTTCGGCCACATACACACCACCTGTAGGTTTTCCCGGCAACCAGCTCCAATCTGATGGGTGTCTTCTGTGCCACCACTGGCTTGGCTGGGGCTTTGGGGAACCATCGGGCCTATGACCAGGGTGGTTGAGTGACTCAGGATCGATCAACCCAAGCCTTGGATGTACTTTTAGTTGGTGGGGATCCTGTAACTTTTCTTCAAACTCTGGGGCTTGACCAATCAGGTGGCTGTCCTCCCCTCTGCGGGGGTGGGGGGTGGGGGGTGGAGAACCTGGCTCCTTGCCCTTCTGCCCTCTGGTCCACCAAACCTTCCCTAGAGCATGCTGGGAGCAAGGGTGTCCCTGTCGCTGTCTTGGATGTAGATCTAGAGGCTTGGGGAATTGATGGGAGTTGGTGCTAAGACACGAGGTGTACTCACCAGCCAAGAAGAGATTTCCCGCCTCTGATATGGCTTTGACAAGGCAGGCAGGCGGATGTGATTTGGAAACAGAAAAAGAAAATCAGTGGAGAAGGAGAGACGCCGGAAGCCCATCAGGGAAGGGAAAGACCACAGGCCAAAGGAGCGTGGGACCTTTTTTTTTTTTTTTTTTTTTTAAATGGTTGGAGAAAGGGTCAAAGAAGAGGCCCTGCGGATCTTGGCATCTACTCGGGCGCTCTCTCCGGAAAGACTGCCCCGTGGGGACGCGCGGCCGAGGGGTGGAGTCTGACCAGGGCCGGTGGAGGCGGGGCCGAACGGCCCGGGGTCACCAAAGAGGGGACGCTCACCCAGACGCCGCGCATGACCACAGCGTGCAGGCTCATCCCCCACGCTGCGCATGGCCGCTCTGCGCGTCGCCGCGTCCGGGTCACCGCCCTCTCCGCTCCGCCCCCAAGGAAGACACCGCCCGGGCCCGCACAGGAGGGGCACGGCCGAGCAGCCCTGGAGCCGGCAGGTGCCGCCTTGGCCCTAGAGTTCAAGGCAGTGTGGAGATCTATCACTCTGCAGGCTCGGACTCCTGTATCTTCACCTGCACCGCACATTCTGTGTACTCCGGTTTGAACTATTCTTACAAGTACTTGAGAAAAAGGGGTCACTGACCGTATCCTGTCCTCCTCCCTCGGGCCTCCAGTTGGGAGCCCATCTCCCTCCCTATAATAAAGCCAGACAAAGCAAGGTCTCTTTGGATTTTCTTTTTTTAGTAAAACATTCTTTTATTAAAAGAACAAGTGCTGTTTACGAACTGCCCTTCGTACAAATAACATCCGTTATACAAAGATACAAGACCCAGGCTATGCACAATTCCAGGCTTGGAGGTCGCAGGGGAACACCGCCTCTTGGGCTGAGGATATAAAGGTTTCAGAAAGAATGAAAAATGAGCCCCTGGGTTTGCAACCTGTGGCTTCCCTTCCTTGCTCCCTTAGGAAGGGTCTGCTACATGGAAACAGGCTGGGATGGAAGGAAGGGAGCCACAGTCCTTCGGGTCTTCAGTCCCAAGTGGGGCTGGAGAAAGTGAACACAGGAGAAAGGGCAGTCCTCGGTCCCCAACGCTTCAGTAGGTCAAAACAAGGTGGTCTGCTGGGAACTAGACACACCCATAATCCAGGAGGAAGCGGCTGGACGGAACAGAGGGGCGCCCTGGCCCCACCTCCCTCCGTCCTAGTGGGCACCTCTCCCTACGCACCAGCTGCCTATTATTCCCTTCGGCCCTCTGCACTCTTGGGATGACTGAGTCTAGCAGGACGGGCCTGTGTCTTTGAAAATCTGTCAGCATTTCCAGGGTGGGAAGAGGAAATAGAACTGGTAGCCTCTCTCTGGGCCCTTCTCATTTGTCTATGCCCTTCCTAGGAGTCTAGGGTGGGCACTCCCTAGGTCTCAACATAGGGAAGGGAAGGGGTCACCAGTCTCATGATCAGGCTACCTAGGGCCAGCAGTAGACCCAGGAGTTTGAGAGGGAAACCCACAAGCTGGGGGATGAGGGAGAGGGGATGGGACATACAATTTATTTCTTCTCTTAAAGGCAACCCTTAAAGTGTCATTGTCTGTGGAGGATTCGTCAGCTCAGAGCTAAGACAGTCAGTGCTACAAAGATACCTTCCCACCACGGGCACAACCCTACTACACTCACACCACCACACACTCACCACACACACAGGGACAGCCAGCCAACCAGCTGCAGCTTGACAGTGGGGCAGTTATGACCAGAAGGCCAGGTACAAAGGCTCGTCACTGCTGTTACTGAGGTCATGTCACTCCTAAGTTTAGAGCAGTCGCCTGTAAAGCCAGCTGCAATGACCCCTAAATCCAGCTGGGTCCCTTTGGATCAGCATCCATCAGCCATGACCCAGCCACCCCCGCCCTGGTGGGCACAGGCTCAGCATCTGTCACCTGCTCACCTCTTCTCACTTAGGGTGGTGACATTAAGATCCACTCATGCATTCTGAGACTCCACTTCCGCTCTGCAAACCACATCCTCCCCCTCCCAGATCGAGATGCATCCTTTCTCTCCTACCAAGCTCTTTATCAAAAAAAATGGACCAAAGCCAGACATAGTGGCACACGCCTTTAATCCCAGCACTCAGGAGGCTGAGGCCAGCCCGGTCTACATAACAAGTTCCAGAACGACCAAAGCTACGTAAGAGTAGACCTTGTCTTTAAAAAAAAAAAAAAAAAAAAAAAGGTGAGGTTGTCAGAGCCATTTTGCAGTATCCTGCTCCCTTTCACAGACCCTAATTCTCCCTGTGATGTGGCACCAAGTCACCCCTCTCCTCAAGTCTCAGTATATGGAAGTAGCACCACCAGCATGCCTCTAACCCCAGCACTCGGGAGGCAGAGGCAGGCGGATCCGAGCGTGAGGCCAGCCTGGACCACAGAGCCAGTTCTAAGTCAGCCAGGGCTACACAGAGAAAACCCTGTCTCTAAAAAAATGCCTCCCTCGCGCCCTCCCCCTCCAAAAAAAAGTGGAGCAACACCAAACCATACAGCCCAGAACCTGATCTGACCATCTGCTAGGGCATCCTGCCTGGCCCAAAACAGGGAAAGGAGCTCAGGGAAATGCTGAGAGCAGAGTTCCAGAGCCCTGAGCACTCCTGCGCCACAATGCAAGGTATTTGGTTCTGCGTGGGGCAATTGCAAGGATGTGGGCCTAGATAAAGGTCATCTAAGAATCTGAAGAATCACTGGCTTGTAGACAAGGAGTCTACAAGAGTGGAAAAGATGAAGATGTCTTTCTAATAAAAGTTAGAAAAGTGAGTATTTCTGAGGTCATCTCAACTATCCCCTAAAGCCCTTCCAAGTGTCAAAGGTTTGCCTCTGAAGGGTCCCAGCCCATTTTAACATTTTACACTCTTATCAACAGGAATAGTATTTCCCAGATCATGGGGGGTGGGGTGGGGGTGGGGACAACAGTTGAGCAGCACAGGCAAAAATATATCTGTACTACATTTCTGTCCTTGCCAAAAATATACACCTTTTCTTTATTTAAAAAAACAAAACAAAACAAAAAAAACAATAAAAAACCCCAACAACAAAACTCAACATAAACACACCGAAATGCACACATGCAGAGACCCACAGACATGAGCAAGGGAAGCTGGAACTGACCCTCAGTCCCAGCCAGTGCAACCAAAAGGGACACAAGGCCTCCTTGGCCATGCTCCGTGTCCCATGCAACGTTTTTCATTACAGCCTTGGGCAGAAAGTCTCTGCCACCTATTACTACACCCTGGAAAAGAGCTGGTGGGTAAAGGGACAGCTGTTAGCTTAAGTGGCTCTACTAGCTGGTGAAAGGATTCAAGAGGCAGGCTAGCTACTTCGGAGAGGGAGACTTTTGCTAAAAAGAAGTGGCACTTTACCCCTCCCCTACTCTCTTGTGCCAAGACTGATCAAACTAACAGTGGGGGAGGGGGCCCTGAGGGGCCCTGGGGTGGGGTCGAGGGGAGGGAAGGTAGGATATTACCCTGATTCAGAGCCCCCAGCCCCTAGGAATTCTCCAATACTGGAGTACTGGTCTGTTTTGTTTTGTTTTATAAGTTAACCATTCATGCCCTGGAAAAGGAGCAGAGTTGGTGAGGGGGTAGATAGAGGGTACAAGAGCCAGGAGCCACTGCTCCGGTACTGGCCACTGCCCTAGTACTGGCCACTGCTCCTGCCCTTGCCCGCCCCAGGTCCAGAGGAAGAATTGACAGACAGACAGACAAACAGACAGGTTAAACAGACTAACCATATCTCTCTCTCTCTCTCTCTCTCTCTCTCTCTCTCTCTCTCTCTCTCTCTCTCTCTCACACACACACACACACACACACACACACACTCACAATCTGTGGAGTCAGGCAGCTCCCTCTCCCCACCCTCGGCACTCCTCAAGCCAATAGTGCAAAAAGGGGCAGGACACCCAGGTCAGCACGGGACGTTCCCAGCCAGCCCCATCATGACAGGGCCCCAAGAGGTGCTATCCTGCCCTTCCTCAGCCCCCCACATCTGTAGGCTTTTTCAAGCTCAGCTTGTGACCCTCAGTGGGGAGGGATGGTAAGAAACAGTCAAAGGGACAGATCCCTTCTGCTGGGAAGAAACGGAAGGACAGGTGGGACCAGCCCTTTCTCCCTAAGAAATTTCCACACAGGAACAGTCCTGGGGGTCCACACTTCCTTCACCTTCCCCATTCAAGTGCTGATTGGTTTATGTGGTAGGTCCAACCAACCCTCCATTTCTTATGCCAAGACCTACTTTGCTCTTTGGGGGCCCCTAGGCATCTGCGAAGGATGGGTTCTCCTAGGCAGGCTAGGAGCCTGTCCTCCTGACCCTCTGAAGCAGCCAGTGCAGTGAGGGGTGGGCCAGGTGAAGGGCTCCCTCCAGTCTCTCTCCGTGCGCACTGGAACGCCAGGCACACTCTCCCTGGGGATCAGCACAGGCCCTGGGCCTGGCTCTCCAGTCTGGGCCCAGTTGCCCACTCCAGACAAGGACCCTCAAGCCATGTAAGGGTCAGCAGGAGCAGAATGGAGTTAGCCTTTTTCCTGGCTGGCTGAGGCTCCTTTGTCAGCGGTCTGCAAAGACAGGAAGAAAGGCATTAGTGGTGGAGGTATCTTGCCCTAATACCCAGTTAGGAAGAGCTCTCAGAGGTGTAAAAGGCTGCTGAAGGAGAAGCTGAGTGGCCAGGCTGCTGCCTGTGGAGTGAGGTGTCTAGCTTGTGCCAAAAGCTGGATTCTTGGGCCCAGGAGGTCCCTCCCAGGAAGGCCTTTTTTTCTGTCAGCCCATGCAGAGGGTCATCTCTCTCTAACCGTTGTACACAGAAATGTGCTTTCTAATTACTCCTCACACAGAAGGCTGTTTTCTTTTTTAAAAAGAATTTAAAACAAGACAAAAATATATATGAATGAAACTCAGGTCACTGTCCTTGATAGCAAACACCTTTTCTTCTTCAACACACTGGGCCGTCACCAGCTGGAAGGCTGGTTTCTAAGTGGTCCTTTTATTACTGGAACCTGCACAGTGGCCTTCCTCTCCTCTAGGGGAACACCAATGGGAGCTGAGGTCCTGCTGTCTGTCTGCAGCAGGCCACCAGGCTGACCTAGGGATATAGCTAGCCTCCCACTAGAAAAACAGCTGCTGCTGCTGCTATAGCCACCCTCCTCTGCCTGCCCCATAGGAATATAGGAAGGCCCGGGTGGGTCCCTTACTCACCCCTCCTTTGGGACCATTCCCACTGGTGTCTGCTCCAGGCAGGCTGAGAAAGGGGTTGGTCTGAGCAGTGAGGACTGGAGGTCCGCCTGCTGCTGCCACTGCTGCGGCGGCAGCCGCTGCAGCCATGAGACTTGTATTGCTGCCCAGTGAAGGGGCCACCAGGGCTCCAGCAGGCAGCAGGGGTGGGGCTGATGCTGTGGGCAGCAGGCCAGGGGTGCCCGCGGACAGCAGTGGGGTGGAGCTTCCAGCCAGTAGACTGGCCATGGGCAGCTGAGAGCCCCCAGCCATCTGCAGCCGCTGCAGCTCCCGTTTCTGCTGAATCTGCTGGATCATCTGGTAGACCACAGTCTGGTGCTCCTGCAAGAAGGACACCCTGTTTATTGGCAGTGGGCTCCCGCTGTCTCTCCCCAGGGGTGCCTGCCTTCCTAGACCAGGGCCCCTCACACTTAAATCATAAAGCCCACGACAGGGAGACAATCTAGGTTCTGTCTCTACCTTGGCACTCTGGACAAGAAAATGCAGACACATGAGGTAAACACCTGTGAGCTGAGTAGCTGGGCAAGTGCAGACCGTGACCATTTCTGGCCTCACCCACGGTGTCAGGCCCTCCATCCTTAAGGCAATCACAACATGCTCCAAATGGAAAAGCGCCCAGCACACAGGCAGGGACAGCAATCTCCAAGTGCTCCCTCCTTCCCCTCTTCCCTTCCAAAAATTGGCTTGAAAGATTTTAGAAAATAGGTTATGGGTTGGGTGTGGCGGCACTCAAGAGGCCAAGGCAGAGACAGGAGGCTCTCTCTCTTGTGAGTTCAAGGCCAATCAGGGCTAGTGAGAAGACTGCCTCAAAAAACCAAAAACAAACAAAAAAACTGGTTCTGGTTTGCCGGGCGTGGTGGCGCACGCCTTTAATCCCAGCAGAGGCAGGCGGATTTCTGAGTTCGAGGCCAGCCTGGTCTACAAAGTGAGTTCCAGGACAGCCAAGGCTATACACAGAAACCCTGTCTGGAAGAAACCAAAAAAAAAAAAAAAAACACCACAACACAAAGTTAATAATAATAAATCAAATCAATGAAGTTAGGTGCCTGTGTTAGGGGCTGCAAGTGCAGGGAGGAAATCCGTCCCCTTCCATGGGTCCAGGGGAGTCAGTTCATCAGCTCATCAGCAGGGCTCCACCCGTGGAGCATCTTATCAGCCTCCTTACTGTTTGGGGTTTTCAGGTTTGTTTTGTTTTTCTTGGTTGTTACAGGAGTCTTACTCTGTAGTCTTGGGTAGACTGAAATTCATTACGTAGCCCAGGCTGGCCTTGAACTCATAGCCATCCTCCAGCCTCAGCTGCCAAGATACTTGGATTACAACACACAACACACAGCACTTGTGTGCCTTGTAGGGGACACAGACAAGGACCTAAGGCACGCTGGGCCACCCAGCCATTCCCTCATTTTAACAGGTGACACCACTTCTCTCGGAAGAAGAGCTAGCGCAACACATGACAGACAGACTGAGGTGTTGGCTGAGAGAACCACCCTGCTCAGACACCTTCCCTTGGAGACTCAGGCAGGGACTACAAAGCTCAGTTACTGCATCTGCCACCTCATCAGGGCCCCCAGGGCTTCCTAACTGCCCATAGGCCCCACAGGGCCAATCCCACCAACTTGGAACCCTCCCCGGGAGGCTTGTTCTTAAAGGTAAGCAATTTGGGCAGAGCTGGGGTGGGGGGTGGAGGGCAGCAGGAAGGGAGCACTCACTGGGGTCAGCTGTGGAGAGGCCAGGAGCTGCTGCAGCTGCTGCAGCTGCTGCTCTTGCTGCTGAAGGAGGTGTCTCTGCTGCTCTGTCAGGCTGAGGCAGGGATAACACAGATGAGGAGGTGCAAGAGACCCACACCCCACAACACCCAGGAGCTCCCAGACTCCCTCAGGCCCAGGCAGATGGACAGTCAGCCTGTCTAGAAGACCTCCAGTAGGGACATGGATATAAGATCTTGTTTCCTGGACTGTATCTGGACACTCTGGGGAATCCCTTAAGTTGACAGACTGTCAGAACTATAAATCCTATAGGCCCGGGGAATTTTTTTCCTTTGGGGGAATAAGGGGCTTTGGGGGACATCCCTCCCATATCCAGCCTCCCATCCCCTCCCTAGGGCTGAACTTTCCCTCACCTGTTGAGACAACCTGGCAGTTGAAGCGTAGGGGCCCCGCCAGCCTGGCTCAAGCCTGCGGGGTTGGGAGCAGCAGCCCCATTCAACCCTCCCAGAAGCCCATTGAGGGGCAGGCTCCCGCTGCCTGCCAGCCCACCCAACAGCCCCTCAGCCATGGGCATGGCTCCCAGCCCCGCTGCTCCAGGCGCCCGGCCCAGCCCATTCTGCGGCTGGGGTGGGAGTGGGGCAGGAACCCCAGGCAGGGCCAAGGGCAGAGTAGCAGGGCTCTGCTGGAGCAGGGGCAGCGGTGGGGGCGTGCTGTGGAAGGAGAGCGAAGAGCTGCTGCGGCTCGGGCAGCCTGAGTGTGGGTCCTGGGGAGGGAGGGGGAAGGGACGGGTCAGAGGGCAGAGGGCCAGTGTGACCCTTCCGGCCCTCAGCCCAGAACCCACCAGTATCCTCCCATAGCAAAGCCCCCCTCAAGCCTGCAGACACCCTGGAGAGACAGCAAAGCCCAGGGGTGAAGGCTAGATCTGCACAGTGTTCAGATGACGTTCACCGAGCACTCCAGGAGGCTCAGCACCCTCTGTTCCTCAGGCTTAACTACAAACAATGGCAAGATCAGCCTCTCTTCAAGGGAACCAGGTCCGGGGTTAGGACTTGACCTGCACTACCCTCTCTCTTATTTCCACTTGATGGCTAGAGCCCTTGACTTTAATGGTTAAGGAGCTCTGCAGCCAGGAGCAACGGAGCTCTCACTGAAGGTTCAAATCCTATGCCCACCACTCAATGGCTTGGGTAGCCCTGGGTTCAGCATCTCTGCCTCGTAGTCTAGGGGTGACAGTGGTGTGCACCCCACAGTCAGTGTGGAGAGTGAAGAAACCCAGGCTGGTGTCCCAGGCTTGCAACTAGCGTTACTGTTATGATTAGGACCGCCCTAAGTCTCAGTAAGTGGCAGAGAAAAAAAACAAGCATTGCGCGATTCCCAACAATAACCACAACCTAACAATAGCAAGTGCTGATCCAGCCGCCACCAATTACACAGGGATTAGTTTGTATGAGGCCCTGTAATAAACCCTTCACAACGCTTCCCCAAATTCCTTCTCGCCTGGCGGCCTGCCCTCTTGGGCCTTTAGCCCTTGACTGAGCTGGTCTTTCTGTTCCTCCTTTGCAATCACTTGCCGCTTTCCTGGGCTCAGCCTATCTTCACGAGGACGGAGTCTGTCCTCCACTGCTGGCTTAGTGAGCACTCTGTGTTAAGAAGGTTCTCACTCATATTACTTATTTACAATAACGAATAAGATAACCATTATTCGGTCAATTTCTTCTTGGCTGGCCGGCCTCCAGCGGCTGCTGGCTAGTCATAGACCAAAGGACCCCCTCTCCAGGCCCCTTCCCTGTCCTGTCCCCTCCTCACAGCGCCTACCTCGGAAGAGGTGGACAGGGAATTGTCCAGGCCGAGGCTGTTCTTCCCGGGAGGGCTCTTGCTGACGCTCAAGGAGTCACTGCTGCTGGCTGACGGGGGAGAGATGGGAGCTTCAGGGGAGCCAGCTCAGGCCGCGGGCAGGCAGGGATTCTTCCCCCTAGCCTGGGCTGGATTCCCTCACCTTGAGGAAGCAGTCCATAGGGCCCTGGGACAGGGCCGTTAGTGGCCGGCAGGGCAGCAGGCAGAGCGGGGAAGGGAACGGAGAGCTGCACATTGAGGATCTGTAGCCGCTCCTTCTTAGCTGTCAGGCTCAGGATCTGTTCCTGCAGCCGCTGGTTTTCCTTCTGCAGTGCATGCAGGGCCTTGAGCATCTCCACAACTTCAGAGAGAGGAGGAGTCTGGGGTTAGTGCACAATGCATCAAAGAGGCAGGGCCAGAATGAGGGGCAGGGTCTGGAGGGAAGAGGTCCTTAGAGGCTGCTCCAGATAGTGGTAAGGGGGAGGTCTGACCATCTTAGGAGGACCCTGATACTCCACAGGGATGGGGGGAGCGGGTGTAAGCTGGGGTTTGGTTTAGATCTACACCAGGAGGCCTTGAGAAACAGAAAGTGCCCAGAGCACCACTTAGGCAAGGCCAGTGAAGAGGCTTGAGGCCCTGGGGAAGGGGAAGGGGCGGGGGGTCAGGCCTCCCCTCCCTGTGCACCCCTGCTCACTGTTGACACCAGCCTCTCCGTCACCCTGCTTCTCCAGCAGCTGCTCCATGTTGGTTGTCCCGGGGGCTGTGGAGTCTAACTGGCCACCCGCACAGGGCGCCGACGACGTCGTCTGGTCGAAGAGCGCAGGGAGGCTACTGATGGGAGACCTGGGTCCAGAGAAGAATGGGGCACCTAGCACCCTGATTCCAGCGCCCCACTCCCAACCCAGGACCATTCCAGCCACCACCACCAGGACATCCCAATCCAGTCCCCACCCATTCCTCCCCCCTCCAAGGTTCACCCTCCCTCACATGGAAGAGAGACTCTCCTGGGGGGAGGTCCCGGGACACCGGAAGCTGCAGTCTTCTAGGTCTGGCTCTTGGAAGGAGAAGGCAAGGATCAGGTGGGGAAAAGGGGACTCAAGCCCCCCCCCCCAAGTAGGTGCTCTTCCAAGACCTCAGCTCACACCTCCTTCTTCAGTCTCCCCCAACCCTAGCCTGGTAGTTCACATTGGCAAGGAGCTGAGCACAGCACCCCACCTCAGAAAAGCTCTCTTCCCCTTGCCACAGAGCTCCTGCTGCCTGCTTCCAGATCTTTCAGTTACAGAATCAGAGGTCAAGATAAACCTGGATAAACTGAACCTGGCTGCTGGCTGGGTGACCTTGTGTTGGTAACCTGCCTCCCACCAGTGATTAAATGAGGATTAAAATGAGGCCACAAAGTGAGTGTTGGGCTGGAGGGCTTTGGCAAGCACAAAGCAAGCCCTTAATCATTGTATTATCATAATTAGCTTTGAGTTTTTTTTTTTTAAAGACTTATTTATGTATGTGAGTACACCATAGCTGTACAGATGGTTGCAAGCCATCATGTGGTTGTTGGGAATTGAATTTAGGACCTCTGCTCACTCGGGTCGGCCCCGCTTGCTCCAGAAGAGGGTGTCAGATCTCATCATGGGTGGTTGTGAGCCACCATGTGGTTGCTGGGATTTGAACTCAGGACTTTCAGAAGAGCAGTCGATGCTCTCACCTGCTGAGCCATCTTGCCAGCCCCTAGCTTTGACTTTTTATATTCATAAACTCAGATGAGAAAACTGCTGGCGACAGAACCCTGGTTCTGGGCTACAGAAAACACTGATCTTACCCAACTGGGTCCTGAAACTGAAGTCTGATTTGCTTTCTTTGAAAAGCTTACCTAATCTGGCAGCCTGAAGCTAAGCCCTACGCTCAGGCTGACAGGCCGGGTGTCTGTTGGGCTGAGTAGCTCTAGGGAGATGGTAGGGGAGATTGCCTCCCACCCCCTAACCCCTCAAGCTGGAGAGCAGAAAGCCCAGCTGCCAAAACCTGTGACCCCAACTACAACTGGGTGAGCTGTAGCAGAGGTGTGTGTTGGGGGGTGGGAGTGGGGTTACATTGGACTGGGACCTGATTGGCTGAACTGGCTTTGCCATTTCATCCTCTATCCACTACTGCTTTGAGGTCTCCTCTGTGCAATGGAGTGGCACCGTAAGGTGCCTCATGGTTTATAGTACGTGAGGTAAATTCAGAGGGAGGGGACTCATGCTTTCTATGGAAGCATCCTTCAGAAGGGGACCAGGAGCAGGGGCTGGCATACCTGTGTGGCTGCTCTCCGCTTGGGTGAGGAGGGGGTTAACAGTGCCCATGGGGGTTCCAAAGATGTGGGATGAAGGAAGGCTGAAGGTTGAGCCAGCCAGAGAAAACACCTGTTGGGAGGATCAAACGAGCCTCATGCACAGCTGAATACAGTTGTACTGTGCGGTAGAGAACAAGGAAGAGCCGGAGGACACAGGCTGTGGACCAGAGAGGGCTTCTGTCTGCATCCTGCCCAGGAAGAGGAGCCAGGAGCGGGGTCTCACCTGAGTGGTGGAGATGGAAGCAGAAGAGGATGCGAGGGTGCTGGTGAATGGGGACTGGCTGAGGCGCGGCAAGGCTGAGGTTCCTGTGGGCCCCAGCAGGCTGGAAGAGAGTGGGGTG
The DNA here is from genome assembly GCA_902729485.2 of Mus minutoides. Lineage (NCBI taxonomy): Eukaryota > Metazoa > Chordata > Mammalia > Rodentia > Muridae > Mus > Mus minutoides. The sequence continues at coordinate 628,445 of LR753394.1, read as the reverse complement.
CTGCAGACAGCCCGCAGCACCCCTCCACCATGAGAGATGGGGTCCTTATTACTGGTATAGATGCCTAAAGGTACAAAGAGACAGAAAAACTCAAGGTCACCTTCTACCCCAGAATCCTCCAGTCAGCGGTAAAGGCAACCCCTCTTCAGAGAACACAGCATGCCCGGGGTTCTACATATTGTACTACTCTGCACCAGTCTGCGAAATGCTTAGGTGTTCTTATTCCTCTATCTATGAGTTATCCTGGTATTCACCCTAACCTCTTCATGCAGGAGACATTTAAGGGAACATCTTAGAGATAATGGCCACCTCCATTCTGCCTGTTGGTAGTTTCCACCTAAGTGTATTTCCTCTTTATGCTCCTACCCTGACAGGACTGGCTGTACATGGAGCCATTCTTTCGCGACAGGGACACTAACCTGCCCCCAGCAGAGATGACTCCAGGCTCAAGCTGGGCAAGCTTCCTGAAGGCCCAAAGGTACGGGAGGCCAGACCCCCCAGGCCAGCGCTGACCAGGGAGCCCCCAGAGAAGGGCGAGGCCGCAGTGGCAGTGAAGCCAGCGAGCTGAGCCGTGGGGAGGGAGGCAGTCAGGCCTGGAGCGCCCTCCTTGCCTCGGCTGCCCTTGGGTCGGCCCGGCCCATGTCGGCTCCTCTTGCTGGCTTTGTGTTTCTTCTCCTTTAGGGTCGTCTCCGGGGCCTCCTCAGCAGGTCCAAGGGTGGCACTCAGCGCAGGCATCCGTTTATGGGTGCCTGCTGAGGCCCCAGCCCCAGTAACATGGGGAGACTTATAGTCTCCAGGTGACGGGGCTCGGGCCCGGCTGGAGCTGGAGGCGGTGGTGGTGAAACGCATGATGGGCCCAAAACCAGAGAAGACAACTTTCTGTTCAAAGAGGTCAGCCTTTGGGGGCTCAGGGGCCGTGGGCGAGGGAGGGGCCGGCGGGGTGGGGGCCGCAGGCTTGGGGTACTTGTCTTCCTCTGGCTGCTCCAGCTTGGGGAACGCTGCAAAGTCGGGAGAGCTCTGCAGAGATGAGCCTGCAGCAAAGGAGGGGCTTTACTGCTGGACCACCTCCCTCCTTCCTGCCAGCGCAGACCCCAGGTAGGAAATGCAGCCTGGTATCCCAGACAGCTCCACCTGCCTTTGTCCTAGGATGACAGTCCCTGCTGGGAATTCCTACCCTTGAGCAAACTGAGCAAATTCCCGCTATGTGAACACAGATGGGGGACACACACACACACACACACACACACACACACACACACGGGGACAGGTTCTTCTGCCTAAGTAGAGGCTGGCCTCAAATTCAGCCAATTCTGCAGATCCCAAATGCTGGTATTACAGGCCTCTGTGCCTGGAACTAATATCGGTGTTTTCAGATGGCCCTTTTGACACAAAGGTAGGGGACGCTACTGTGGGGTTAGTGGGTGGGCCTTGTAAGGAAAGGGGCTCTGGTTTAAAGGGGGGGCTTGTAAGGAAAGGGGCTCTGGTTTAAAGGGGGGGGTTGTGGAGAGACAGCCCAACAGTTTAAAACAGCACTGGCTGCTCTTCCACAGGACTTGAGATCAATTCCTAGAACTCACATTCTGGCCCACAACCATCGGTAATGGGTTCCAATACAACCACCTATAACCCTCTTCTGGTGTTCAGACAAGCCACCCATATGACATAAATAAATTTAAAAGAGGGTAGAGACTCCAGCTGGGGGAGGGGTTCCCTGCCTTGTCACCCCACATCAGCTTATAAAAACAAAGGAGAGATGTATGGAAACCTCTAGGCACAGACCCTTGCCACACAGCACGGGTCAAGGGGCTCCCGCTCTCCGCCTCCTCTAGGACACCCGTACTCACCTGCAGGCTGAAAAGGGCCCCCAGAGGAGGAGGAGGAAGAGGAAGAGGAAGAAGAAGAGGAGGAGGTGAAACTGCTCACACCTTTCCCAGTGCCCAGTTTCTTGTCCTTATGACTCTGGCTATGGCTGGAAGACTTTCTCCCCTTTGAGTCCCTGCTGCTCTCAGAGGTCTCCTGAGTGCTGGCCTCATGGTGGGAGGAAGTAGCTGAGGAGACCTAAGACAAGAGATAAGAGAGGTTCCTGTCAGCTGCAAGGTCCAGCTCAGCCTGACTCGGGAGAGAGAATAAGGCGCACGACCTGAGCTGGGAGTCCATCCTGCAGGACTCGGCAGGGAGGCAGCTACAGAGTCTAGGGAATGCCCTAAACCCACGTTTGTCCCATGACCCAAAGAGAGACTAGTCCACAATCTGCATCCAAGGCATCTGTAGTCAATCACTCCAGATGAAGTCTGCTTCTGGAGGCTGCTGCTGGCCTTGGACCCTTCCGTGGTTACATTCACGAGCCACTGGCTCCAGCCTCTCTCTCACCACTGCAAGCTCCTGCTGGATACTTGGCCCAACATGTGAACCCTCCATAATGCAGCCTGTCTTTGGTCAGCCAACATCCAGCTAGGAGGTCCCCACACCAGGAAGCCTCCCCTACACACCTAAGCCTACACACCCTACACACCTAAGCCTACACACCCTACACACCTAAGTGAGTGACCCATTATCATTATGTCTTACTCTCAGGCCACTGGGAGCCTTGCCTTCCTGTCAGCAGTCGCCATGCTGCCCGTGTCTGAGGTGTCTGATACTGTGAGAGCAGGGCATGGGAGAGGGTGGGAGCCGCCCAGCTGTGAGCCCAGCAACCTCTGGACCTAGCTTAACCCCATCATCCTTAGGAACCTATTATTCATTTCTGGGAGTCAGGAGCAGGCTCCATGCCAGGGGCACGGCTGGGGTTCAGTACACAAGGAGTCCGATGGTGGTAGGTCTGCTACTAGACCTAGCAAGGACAGTTCTGTGTGCTGAGTAAAAACACAGCCTATCAAGTTAGACTACACTGGTTCGGAACTTCACCATTTAGTATTACTTTACGTTGTGCTTTTAGACAAATTACATAGCTTCTCTGTGCCTCCGCTTCACTTAAATGGAAGTGATAAGCCATCTACCACTGGGAGATTCTGAGGAATAAATTAAAGCCTCCCCATGTGTCCCTTCCCTTGGTTCTGAAGATAGTCTGGCCTCTGTGTATTCAGGCCTCAAGTATCAGGGAAGGAGATTTTCTTTTGGGTGGATACCAGGTATTCAAATTGTGCTCAAGAACAAATGAGGGGGAAGTCTGAGCCACCCTATTACTGCTGCCCCTCCCTGGGTGGAGCCCTCATCTCTGTCGTCCTTTGTTCTTTTCAGCAGCTGGAGTTCTGAAGGGAGCCAGATGTGGATCAGAAAGCCAGGGAAGAGAGGAGCTGGGGGAAGGGGAGCTTAATGTTGGGCTGGGTATGGGGCATAGGCAAAGCTTGCTATCCAGGGCTCATCCCATTAGTAGGGGACATTCCAAGACTTTCTACCTGTCTATAGGCTCCTGGAAAGGTAGGGTCAGCTTCCCAGGTGAGCTCAGGGAAGCAAAGCAGGAGTGGAGAGTTACTGGGGCAGTTGCCTCAGCAACATCACCCTGGAAACCTGATACCTGAGCCTCCTGCTAAGATGCCCAGTGCCCTGCCAACCACGTGAGGGAGTGGAGGCGACTGTCAGTAATGGGACAGGAGGGAGTGCTTTCTCCAGCCCCTGGGGGACTCTTACTAATCTGCCCAGGCTGGGATTGATCACTCACTGGTAGGGGTAGGGCCTGCCTGTTGCTCATTCAGATCCTACCCATTACTAGAGCCCAGTCTGCTGAGAAAAGTGGTGTGAGTAGGGATTCCAGGGTGTAGCCAGTAGCCTGGTCACACCTCCACTCCCACTGGCTTGAAGCAGAATCTAGATGTTTTCTCTGGGTTTGGTAGAAGTTCACCAATCCTGCATGGCTGGCCTCTCAGAAGCCTGAGGACTACACACTTGCTTTTAGAAGTCACAATCCCAAAGATGAGCCCCTGCCTGGACAAGGGTGCCCATCCGGTAGCTAGCAAGCACAAAGGCACCCCATCTCACCCGCGCCACCCTCAAGAAGTGTCGAGGTTTGCTGGACAGAGTAGACCCTCTGTGAGCTCAGCCGGGTGGTGGCAGCAGAGGTAACATCAACCATGGGCTGTTGAGAGGACACTCAAGCAGGCCTTTGCTCACCTTAACCCTTCACACCTCACACTTCCTTACCCCCAGACCAGCACACCCTGCATCCTGAGTACAAGCAGTGGTACCTTATCAGCAGTGGGAACCACAGGTTGGGCGAGGACGCTTGGGGGGGACTCAGGCCGCTTCTTGTGCTTCTGTTTAAGGCGTTCTTTGTCCTTCCGACTCTGGGGGAGCAAAACGTGACCAGATACTGATACAGGGGTTATCTGAAGAAGGTCAACCGTGACATGTGGGTGTGGAGAACTGAACCCCTCTTAGTAACGGGGCTCAGCGAGTGCTCTCTGTCTACAGAGGGATGTAAAACTCCAGCTGGACAGGAGCGGCTCAGACAAGATCCTCTGAGAGCCAAGAGCCCATCCCCCACTCTCCCTCCTGCTAAAAATAGCCTGTCCCATTATCGTGCCAGTGACAGAGCAAGACACACACACACACACACACACACACACACACACACACACACGCTCGAGAGAGCAGGCACTCACAGGAGTGTCCCTCCTGGAATGCACACTGAACCAAAGTGAGCACTCTGTGGGGTGGGGCACAGGCAGACAGACTGGAGGTGTGTGTAAACATGCAGGGACACAAACTGGAGGCTGAGGACACTGTAGTGTCATGAGGAAAACTGGAGAATACACAGACAGAGAAGCCAGGTCCCAAGCTCTGCGCCACATGCTGTGCTACCCTCTCCAACCTCAGGGGCCTCAGAAGGCTGAGGCGCCTGGTGGTGGTCTCTGAAAAAGAGAGTGGGTCTTCACCTTCTTCTGGCCCTTCTCATGGTGGGTAGGGTGCTTCTCCGGCTGGGTGGACGGCGAGGCTGACCGGCTTCTCCTGCCGCTAAGGAAGCTGTTGCCGCTACCTCCCCCTGTGCCACCTCCACCACCGCTGGTACCACTGCTGCCACCTCCTCCACCGCTGCTGCTGCCGCCTCCTCCTGCTCCTCCTCCTCCCCCGCCACCGGAGTGCCGGGATGTCTTCTGGGGGAAGAGATTGAGAGGAATTGCCAATCCTTTCTTTCAGGAGCTTAAGGAGGGTTCCTGAAGGTCGCAGGATCCTAGAAGCAACTCCTGAGCTGCTGCAGGTCCCCTGTGTCTGCCATGACACTCCGCTCAGCCTAGCTATCCTAAAGCTTCCCCAGCTGTCTTAACCAATGCACGATGCAGCCACAGAGGCTCAGACGAGGCATGGACCAGCCTCAGCCCCCAACAAGGTGCAGTGGGGCTGGGGATGGAGCAGGACCTGGGCTGCTTCTTGCGCTCCACCCTCCACAAAGCTCCCCTAGCAGACTGGACCTCAGCCCATTTCTATCTCCTTTCCCTTAGAAACAGGGTCTGGGAAGGACACGCAGGGAGTCCCTGCTCCCCAGGAACCTCATTCTTCTCGGCCATTCCATCCTCCTCCCTCGCTTTCCTCTGTGCAGGTGTATAGCAGAAGCCCTGCTGCCCTGGACTGGGGCTGCTGGCAATGAAAACGAACCTAAACTATACTGCGCCCCTGGGATTGCTCTCATCCCAGGCTCACAGCTGTGCCCAAAGGTCACCAACCTCCTCCCTACTGCCACAGCTTATGATTAACTTCAGGCCTCCTCAGGCTCCACTCCTACCTCATCAAATTCTACACCTTCTCTCCCATGTCTCTTTCACATCTGGACACCCACAGAGACAGCCTCTGCCTGCAACCGCCAGCCCTTGCCACTTGCCTGGGGACTCCCACCCAATCTGACGTCTCTGCTTGGTGTCACCTGCAAGTGCAACTGAACAACTGCCCTTGTCCTAAGTCGCTCCAAGACTCTAAAAGCTTGACAACCAGGTAATGTGTGAGCAACCCAGAACACTACCGGAAAGGAACTATTACCTCTGCAGCAGGCAACAGGCACAAAGCAAGATGCTCTGGGGTGTGCCTCTCCCCGCCCCGGGATCGCTATAGCCTGAATCTTAGCTCACATTCACCTTGCCACCTCTGGCCACTCTCACGCTGCTCAGCCAGGTCCACCTACGGTGACTCCAGCATCAGCCTGTCACCCGCCCCCATCCTCCCAGCTGTCTCTCTTCCCAGCTCCATGGTTGCTTGCCAGGGTAATCTTCCTGTAACACAAATCTGATCCTGTTACTTACTCTCTGGCTTAGGCGCTCTCCAAGCTGTGGCCTGGGGCACAGAGTCCCTCTTGGACCCTGCCTCTGCAGACCATCCCAGTATGAGGAATCTCCAAGTCTGCTCAGCCATGAGACCCTTGGACTGAGTGAAGCTCTCACCCCCGTCTCGAACTCACTCCACGCCTGGTCCTCAACAGCCTCCCTTGCTGCCACCAACAGAGGCTCCTTTCCACCTTCCCGAGGGGCTTTCTGATCAAACTGTTTGCCCTGAATCCCACTCACCAACTATGAAACAAGCTAACCTCAGGGAACCTTAATTTACCTATTTGTGAAATGGGGGCACATGCAGCATACTTGGAGCTGAGGGAGAACCATACAAGTCATCAATGTGGCAAAGAAACTGTCCCGGGAGCCAGACATGGTGGTGCACGCCTTTAATTCCAGCACTTGGGAGGCAGAGGCAGGGGGATTTCTGAGTTCGAGGCCACCCTGGTCTACAGAGTGAGTTCCAGGACAGCCAGGACTACTACTACACAGAGAAACCCTGTCTCAAAAAAAAGGAGGAGGAGCAGGAGGAGGAGGAGGAGGAGAAGGAGGAAGGAGAGAAGAAACTGTCCCAGTAAGAGCTGCTACCTTACTTACTCTTCTACAACTCCACTGCTTAAAGATTCCGAGACATGGGGGATGGGGGTGGGGGAGTATCTCCTAGCCTCGACTACTTGGTTTAGTTCTAATTTGCTGCACCCCTCAGGCTGCAACTCACTTCCTGTCACAGACAGAGTTCCTAGAAGGCAGGGACTGAGGGATGGGGTCTTTCTAGCTCTCCCAGCCCCAGGTGCAGACAAGGCCCCGAGTCCCAGCGCCCCCCACCCCCACGGGCAGGCGGGACTCACCATCTTGCTGAAGTGGTATTTGCAGTAGCCACAGTACTTGACGTTGTCCACCTCTAGGACTTCTTCCTCACACAGCAGGCCGGCCATCTGGGCACTGAGGAGAAGTAGGTCAGAAGGGTGCAGCCACAAACCACAGCAGCCCCCCACCTCCTTCCTCCTGGACCCAAGACCTAAGCATGGCGTGGCTGCCATCTTGCACGAGACAGGAGGTAGGATGCTCCCACTCAGTGGCTGCCTTGAACCTCCCAGCAGCCGGGCTCCGCGATCTCACCAGGTGACGTGGAAAGCTTGCCGGCATCCGTGGCGGTTACAGGTCATGCAGGCTCCCGAGGCGGCTTTGCTCTCCCGGCCCTGTTCCTCACAGATGTAACAGGTCTGTGGGGCACAGCACAATTGACCCCTCCTCCAGGGAACCCTACCTCTCCTGCTGAGGGATCCTTTGGCCTGTCTTCAATGCCACCCTGTCCCCCACCATCCAGATCAGTAACAGCCAACAGAATTTTCGGCAGGGACAGAAAGGTTCTCTAACCTGTACAACCTAAGCCAGTAACCGCTAGTCACAGGACCACCAAGCACTTGAAATGCAGCTAGCTGGTGAGGCTGGGGAAATGAGGTCTAAGCATTCAATTTAAAGGTTTATCTCTTTTTATCTTAGATGTGTATTTGGCCCTATGTATGTATACACGTACATGTATACGTATATCACACTGGATATCTAGTGCCCTTAATGGCCAGAAGAGGGCACCAGATTGATTCCCTGGAATTGGATGTAAACATGGTTTTGAGTCGTCAGGCGGGCGCCAGGAACGGAAGCTGGATTCTCTGCAAGAGCAGCAAATGCTCTTAACCACCAAGCCATCTCTGCAGCCTGAGTATTCAAGTGAATTTCCACATTCACAGGTAATCAGCCTCCGTGTTAGACAGTGCAATCCTTGGTAAGGTTTGAGAGGCCCTGATGTGCCCACTGTCCCACTTGTTGTACTTGATATGCACTGTGTGTCTTTCTCATAGAACCTGGGACTGTCCGGCCATCCTCAAAGTCAGTTCTTTCTCATGCCCCAGGTCTCAACCTAAACGTCTCCTTCTATGACCACCGGATACTCAAGCAAGCCTCACTGGGTGTCCTTTATCTCAAAGCCTGTTTACACTTCTGTCTTGATTAATAGCAAGCACTAGGTACCTGCTGTACTGTGCCTGTCCTATGTTATAAACTTAATAAAATGTGACCTATGAGCAACCTTCTGCCTGTGCTACCGAGGGAGCTTGGAGCGCAACGTTGGCACCCAGGATTGCTACCAGGAAAGGGAGGAGAGAGGGCCGCTAACCTTGTTGAAGCGATCATGAGGCACGTACTGCAGAACGATGGGCTCCATCGTGAGCACGTTGGCGAACTGCACCTCCGGGATGTAGAGGGCGCACACCACATGGGCCCAGCCTGGGGCAGTGTGGGGACCGGCCTCAGCAGGACGGCAACACAAGACCCCATGCCACCCAACACCAAGCCATAGACTGTTCCCCTGCGTCTACAACCTTCCTGTACCAACCGGAGCAGGGAAAGCCAGCCTCCACCCCACACCTGCTGGGGGGCCTGGCTGACCTCAGCGGGCATTCAGGGTTCCCTCACCTCCATTATCAGTCCTCTTCAATGCCCCATCTTTGTGCGGGCACAGCTCACACCTCTGCCAATGCAAGGAGCACAGGGATTGGGGGGGGATCTGCTGAGCCTGGCCCCTCCCTGAATTCATCCAAAAGGCCCCAAGATAACATAAGATCTGGGTAAGGGCTGTAGAGCAAAGAGGCTCGGCCATGAGCTCCTAACTGCTGAAGGCTGAGTAAGGAGAACCTGCTGGTCACCACTGCGGCCCCCTCAACTTCCATAGCCTCGAAAACCTTTCATAATAAAAAGTTACAAAGCCGGGCGTGGTGGTGCACGCCTTTAATCCCAGCACTCGGGAGGCAGAGGCAGGCGGATTTCTGAGTTCGAGGCCAGCCTGGTCTACAAAGTGAGTTCCAGGACAGCTAGGGCTATGCAGAGAAACCCTGTCTCAAAAAACCAAAAAAGTTACAAAACAGCACATATACCCCCCCCCCCCCAAATCAAAGCCCGGCAAGCTGGAGGTGAGGTGGGGCAGAGCTGAGTGCAGAGATGGGGCTGGTGATAGGCAGCAGGAAACAGGAAATCCTGAGTGACACAGCTTAGTCCTGCCCCAGCCTCAGGGTACCCTATCAACCTGCAGGAGATGCTCAGGTGTGGGGGAGAGGAAAAGGAGAGAGGCTGGACTCACCACCCTGGCTGCTCGCTCCTGAGATTCACATTTCCTGCAGAACCAGGGTCCAGTTGGCACCTGGACGATGCCATAGCAAGCTAAGGGTGGGGGAAGGAGACTCAGTGAGTAAAGCTGTCAGCCAATGGTTCCCCCCCACACACCAGAGTAACTGGGGGCAGGGAAGAGACCCATCAGACTAAAACCAGCAGGTGGGGCTGCTCCCCAGCCCCGGGATCACTCTATGGAACAGGACCACAAGAAATGTCCAACAGCATAGAGCCAGCCTTCAATCACACAACCAAGCATTTCAAACAGAGGCAAAAAGTCTGACAGAGTCCTTGACCTTAAACTTCCAAAGATCCTCCATTCTCATCCCACCCTCTCCCTTTTTTCGGGACCTGAATTTCGCCCCCCCCCCGCCCCCGCGTCTGCCCTGACCAGTCCCCTAGGCACCAGAACAAGAAATAGTCATGATTGTAACACGTTTTGTTGTTATGGGGGGAAGGGGGGGTGCTTCTTAAAGGGCCAGTAAGGGATAAGGCAAGGAAGTCGGGGGTTCAAGGACCTCATCTTCTGCCTCTGTCACACGTACAGGTCAAAAGTGAAAACAGAGGGCAGGTGGGGGGCAGGTACCCAGAGGAGAGTGGCGGGAAAGGCCCGCAGCCACAGCATTAAGGGTTGTCTCGGGAAGGGGGGTAGGTGGTGGTTGCCTGTGCCAGACAGGCGGAGATGCCAGCCTGCGCCCTCGGCAAGATTCCTTAAGGAGTTAACTCCCGAACCATGTGCGGCGGCAGGGGGAAACTCCAAACCTCTCTCTCCTCCATTCCGGCCCCCTGTACAACCGCTCTCACAGCCTCAGCTCTTCCCCGGAGGGTTTTCAGGATCCCTTCTCCCGTGGGACCCTTCTCCTCCCTTCCCAATTCCGTTCCTCCCAGTATCCGGAAGCGGAGGGGGATGACCCCCCCTTGACCTCTTCCTCCCGGAGCGGGAACCAAAATAAACCGGGCGGGAAGGGGGGGGGAGCTACCTCGCAGGTAAACATTCTCGGGACAGCCCTGACACCGGCGGTGCGGGGCTCAGGGACTTCACTCCTTGCGCCCTGGACTCTCCCCAAAACTCCTTCAACTTGGGGTGGGGGGGTGCGCGGGATTGAACAATAGGCAAGAAAACAATGCCTGACCCGGTCCTGGAGGACCAGGCTGGGGTGTCGGGGTGGGGGGAGCCCACTCCGCCTTTCGCTTCAGGTGGGTGGGGGAGGGGCAGGCGCCCCAGGAGGGCTCCGGAGGGCGCGGCCGAGGGCACCCAGTGCGCGCGCCGCCCGGGGGTCCCGCAGCCCCCCCTACCCCGCGCCGGTCGTCTCCCCCCTTCCTTACCTTGGTGGACGGCCACGCTGCACGCGTGCCCATCGCAGTAGACCAGCGGGTTTTCGGCCCAGCCCCTCTCGTCCGAACATACGCAGCAGCCTCCTACCATCTCCTTCATACTCCCATGAGCTCCCTCCGGGGCTGGGGCTGGGGGCCGGCCGGCGGGGGTCGGGGGTCAGGGGGGGAGGGAGGGAGCGGGGGGCCGCGCGCCTCCTCGCCCCCTCCTCCGCCGCCGCCGCCGCTTCTTTTCTTTGCCTCCTCCTTCCTCCTCCTCGGCGTCCTCCTCCTCCTCGCTCGCTCTGTCTGGCCGCCCCCCCCGCCGTGCTCTCGCCCTCATGCCCCGACGGGCCCCCCCCACCCCCCGCAACAATGAGACTCGCGCGCCGCGCTCCCCTTCCGCGCCGCTCGCTGGCTACCAGAGCCGCCCGGCCGCGGTGCAAGCAGGGCCCGGCGGGGGAGGCGCCGAGTGGCCCCGCGCCGCCCGCTCACGCGCCGCCCCCCCGGCCCCCCTGCCCGGCCGCGGCAGCCATGGCCGCGCGCCTCCGCTCGCTCGCTCGCTTGCTCGCTCCCGGCCCGCCCGCCGCCGGGTAAAGTCTTAGGTTCAGGGAACAAAGCCTGGCTTGGTAGGGAGCTTTTCGCTCGTGCGCTCAGTGCAGCTTTCCCCGTCTTGTCTTTTCCCTTTTAAGACTCTAGGTGGGTAGTTCCCGAGTCCTCCCCTCGGTGTCACACTTTGGGTCTCCGATCTCCCATCCCCCTTCTCTGGGTGTTCTTCAACCCTAGGGAAATCTAGGGGAGATGAAAAACCAGGGGCTCTAAAAAGACCTGGAGCGATGTTAAACCATTTACCTGCGTTTATTCTTGGAAGGGGAAGGGTGTCTCTGGGTGGCAGCTCATGGGTGCTGTCCCTGGAGGCCACTCTAGAGGTTAGACAATGCCACGTGTAAACTTTTACTTGCTTTACAAATCTTTTTGTTAGTTTGAGACAGGATCACCCGTAGCTCTGGTTACCCTCGAACTCACCATTTAGTGAAGGGTGACCTTGAACTCCCAATTCTGCCTCGGCCACCAAAGTGCTAGAGTAAAGGCGTGCACCACCACGCCCCGCACAAATATTTGTTGAATGCTAGAGTTGGCTGCTCACCAGAGTAGAGGTATTCCTGCCCTCCGGGAGCTTCCCTTTGAAGTCTTGACTGTCTAGGTCTCTAGGTACCTTAGGGGTACACAGCGATACCCCACCTTAATTCTAGATCTCTGTTCTCTCAAAGATGTAACTCCACCCCTAGCCTCAGGGCGTGCCTTGCGTTTTAATGTGAATAAAGAGTTCGCTGCCTCGGAGGTGCTTGCCAACAGAATCACGCCTGACTTCTGGGCAGGCAGAGAGAGAATCACAGTAACGTACAAAAAACGCACCACGAAGGATTAAAGTCCCCCAAATTGGGTCTAGGGTTTGATGGAAAGCGACCCAAGACTTCCCCCAGACTGGTATAAGCCCAAAGACGAGATCTGATTCCCCTTTTTTCTTTGCAAGGGGAAAGACGGTGCCCCACAGGGACCAAAGGTCAAATACCCCCTCAGCAGGAGGTTGGGTGGCAGAGGGGAGAAGGCAGCCCTGGGGGCTTCATCCACACTTCAAAGACCTCTAGGCCGGGAACGCTTCCTGGGGGGGAGGGGCAGAGGGCTCGGAGAGGAGGTGGCGGGCTGGGGGATTGAGGGTGGAGGGGGCCGCTCCCTCTTCGGCGCACTGCCCCCCTGGCCGACTCTTCCGCCGGGCCCGCCTCCCTTTCACTAGCACCTGTTCAACCGGAACATCAAGGGGCCAGAGCCTCTGCGTTTCTTTAGTACCTTTCATCCCGGAAGGGGGGGGGGAGTCCCCGCCCAGGAGGGGAAAACAAGGAGGAGGAGAACTTGTCCTTGACCTGGTCGGTGGCGTCAGGGATTTACTCCCTTAATCCTGGCGAGGCGGGAGTTTGGGGAGGTCTGAAAAGCTGAGTTCTGGGCTGGAGCCCTCAAATCTGCTCATTTTGGACCCTGGGAATCACGGAGGCTGAGGGGACGAAGAGAGTGTGTCTAGAAAAGTGGACTTGCGGTAGTCTGTTTTGCGACTTCTGAATCAGGACAGGTCGAAGGCCGGGATCTCGGCTATGACGATTTTTTATTCTGCGAAGTTTGCTCTTACGAAAAGTTAATACTCAGAAGAGGAACCTTACTTGGAGTTTCTAACGAATGACTTCTACCACCAAGAGTAAAACTACAAGAAAGCCGCAGAAATGTCTGTCCTAACTCTGCGTCATTTTCAAAATGTTGGGAGTATTTGCATCTAAAACCCTTGTTGTCAAAGTGACCAGTTTTGGGTTTCCTTGGACGAGGGTCACAACCCCTTGGTCCCTATGCCCAAAAATTGGTAGCTTGGGAACAGAAAGCCTGTTTTGAGTCAAGCCCATGTCCAACATGTACCCAATGCTTTTGGGACAGATGGTTGGTGCACGTTTCACTAAATTGGTTTAATTTGGTGAATTTGGCTTTAATTCTCCCTATGATCATTTAAAGTGGGTGGAAACATCCTCCATTTTCTAGATAGAGTGATTGAGGTTGCCATGGGTTAGATGACTTGCTCAAAGGCACACAGCTTGAAAGCTACAGAGCCAAGATTTAAACAAAGTCTTGCCTTCTGCTAAGGCTCTGCGACAGTGTCTCCAGCCTGTGAGGAGCTGAGGTGCCCGCCTCTTCTCCAGCGTTCTATAGCAAGGGCTCTCCCTCTAATCCTGGGGAACCCTCTGGAGGCCTGGCTGGATTCGCAATGGGTACAGGAGGCTGAGCTGTCAGGCTCATTCGCCTGCTTCCAATCTTTTCTTGAGCATCCACTTCGTGCATATGCACAGAAAACAAGAAGGAGCAGGTCTCGACCAACAAGTGGTTGAAGTTTATATAGTACTCTCCCTCCGTAGCATGACTTATCATTGATTTGAGATGTCTCGTATATTCTGGCCGTACAGCTTTCAACTCTTGGTTGGGCTCCGCCTAAGTGAGGAGTTACCCTGCGGTGTGGACCTAGAATACCTTCGGAAAGACCTAACACACACAGTAGGCGCTCAATCCCGGCTGCTCCTCTCTTTAGCCACGGACGATGCGCGCCAGTGCGGGCGGCGCATCCCGCTCCCGCATCTCCGCCTGCCTCGCACGTCCCCGCTGCAAAGGGACTGGGGCAGAGAGGGCGAAACAGAAAATTATTTCCGCCCTCTCGGCCCGCCCCGCCCCGCCCTGCCCGCCCCGCCCCGCCCGTCCCCGGAGCCAGAAGGGGATTGTGGGGCCGCCTTGGCCGCCGCCGGAGCCGAGCGGGGCGGAAGCGCGCGCCGTGCTGCTGCTCGGGCCCGACCGCGCCGGCCCCCGTACCTCCCGGCCCAGGCTGCGGGCTGCGGTCGGGGCGGTCCCGGGCCCAGGCGCCTGCCGCGGGACGCGCTTCCGCGAAGTCTGGCTCACGGGTTCCCGGAACGGTGCGTGGGAGGCTGAAGAGTGTGGCGGGTTTCGCTTTTTGCCCTACGTTTGCTTTCGTCGGTCCCCGCGGCCCGGGGTGCGACCTCTCCTCTGGGCTTAGTAGACAAACCTGGGCTGGAAGAACGGGCTGCGCGCGGGTGCCCGCGGGCGGGCTTGCGTTTCTTTTACGCCTCCTTGGGGAACTGTTTTTAGCCCCCCAAAGCAAAGCTGCTGACCTTGGGGGGCGCATGGAGAGGTTAAGTGCTTTTGGGGGGGGGGTAACCCAGCCAGTGAGTGGGAGACTTCTGGTGATGGGGTAGTCTGGCCTGGCATGGGGTAGAGGGAAAGCGGGCGTTCCAGTTGGCTCAAGTGCTAGCCCCAGCCCTGCCGTTTGCTGGCCATGGCTGGTTAGAATACCATAGCTGGGACCTTCAGTTTCTCCAAAATAGGCTGTACCAGCCCGGGGATTCAAAGGGGCAAGTTGTATAGGGTAGACGGAACGGTGATTTCCCAACCAAAGGTTATGACCACCCATGACCTATCTATTGGGGGAAGGGAAGGGAGATGAGCCAGCATGTTCCTTCCTAAATCACAGGCCCTGTGCAAGATGCTCAGAGGCCCATCTGAAGAGGAACCTTGGTAGTCAGGGGCTTTCCCAAGTCTTAGGCAGCGGAGAGTCGGCAGTCGCTGTCTCAGTGGCCCTGAATATGTTCTTTCACAGAAAGGCACAGCCCTTAGGGTTCATAAGCAAATAAATGCAAATAGCTTTACTTTGCCAAACTGTAAAGTGAGGATAATTAGAAGTTCCTTCACTGACCTGTGGTCCTAGCATGTGCTTTACAACCCAAGTGAGCCTAAGCAGTATCCTTTGACCACATTAGGGCAGCAGCTACTTCCTCTGTGGAGTTAGCATGGGTAAGAAGGAAGAAAAGTCATGGTGTCATGAGACCCAGACTTCAGAGCTACTTGGAATCCAGTTCCCCAACCTTCTGTTCCTTTGTGCAAAGCAGTTACTGTGTGACAATTGGTTGGGTGACTTATCTTGGAAATTCCCTTGGACTTAACACTATGGGTTGGTGACTCTGTTCCCTGGGGAACTTTCCAGCCCTCGGATGACGCTACCATGTTCCTCTGGCCGACCAAGTCTTCCTGAAGTGTTGGGTTCATGTTATAGTTACAGACAGGACAGAAGTTGAGAACATTGAGAAGAGCCCTGGGCTGGCAGAGAGAGCTACAGATAACACCGGCCTGCTGGGAGGGACTACGATAGAGAGAAATCATTTATTCCAGATGATCAGTCAGTGCTGTGACCAGCTCCCACACTCATGGGAGGAAGAGACAGTGTGTTCACGGGGTGTGGGAAGGCCTGAGCTGGGCACAGGGGGTGAGCTAGGGTTCATAGGCAGATAGGGTCAGAAGAGATTCCAGGTGAGGAGCCCCCAACCCTGTGTCTTGAAGCTATGTTTTGTGACAACCAATTTTTAGCAAATGTAGCTGGAGGAAGGACTGGAAAGAATTGATAAGAAGGCAACAAACAGGTGAAGGGGCCTTGAGTGTCTTGTGGGAATGTTTGGGTTTAAACCTGGTGGTTAAAGACACAGCACTTGGTGGCGCACGCCTTTAATCCCTCGGGCATAGTTTAGGGTTAGGCTGTAGTCACTACAGTAATTCTCAATCTTAAAGGCCATGTAAATCCCCAGTGGTTTTATTCAAATGCAGCTGCTTTTTTTTTTTTTTTTTTTTTTTTTTAAGTTTTCTGAGATAGGGTCTCCCTAGCTCAGGCTGGCCTCAAACTCAGAGCAATCCCTTTGCCTCAGCTTCCTAATTGCTAGGGTTGTAGGTCTGCACTACCGGACCCAACCTAAGGATCTACCAGGTTTTGATAAGTTCCTAGGTCATGTGTGAGTGAACGTCTGGGGTACACTTGAATGGGGTGGGGGTGGGGCAGCATTCGACGTCCAGGTGAAAGGTGAGGGAGGGCACAGCAGGGGGTGGGTCAGGGAGACTGGGCTGGGTGGAAAGGAGGTAGGGAGTAGCCTGAGACCCACCCAGTGGCAAGACAAAGCAGAGGGGGTGGCTCTAGGGTACCCTCAGCAGTCAAACAGGAATGGAACAGCATGACAGTGGTGACAGACACCTACTGGGGGGGGGTGGTGGTACAGGAGGTGGCCGCTCTCAGGAGACACTCAGCTGTTCGGTTGGTCTGATTCTACGGAAGACCTAAACTAGGAAGATACTGGGTGGGCAAGCAGGCTGTCACCAGAAACAGGAGAGTGCATGTCATGGAAGACAGACTTCATATAGGACAGAGGTGATGGTGGTCACAAGCCATCAGGAAGTGGAAGGATTGTAGGAGGAGCAGGCCTGGTGACCTCAACCTGGAAAATTCCAGGCCTTTGTGCTACAGGCTGACAGATTGAGAGGAAAGGCAGATCAGGCGAGGATTGGTGGTGCACAGTTGTAACCTGGGGAGGCTGAGGCAGGGCATTCACTGAGTTTAAGGCCAGCCTGGCGTAGAGCAGAAACACCATAAAGAAAAGTGGGGGAAAAAAAGGAATTAGGGAGGCTGGAGAGATGGCTCAGAGGTTAAGAGCACTGACTGCTCTTCCGAAGGTCCTGAGTTCAAATCCCAGCAACCACATGGTGGCTCACACCCATCTGTAATGGGATCCGATGCCCTCTTCTAGTGTGTCTGAAGACAGTTACAGTGTACTCATATACAACAAATTAATTAATTAAAAATTAATTAATTAAAAATAATTAGTGGGGAGCCCACTAAGGGGATAGCAAATTGGGAGGCAAAGATCTTGAAGTCAAGGTAAACACCTGTCTCAAAAAATCTAAAAATAGAAAATTCAAGTCAGTCTGGACAGCTCAGAAAGTAAAAAGAAGCCACAAGGGGTGGTATACACCTAAGAGTCCCAGCACTTACAAGGTCCAGATCTACATGATAAAACTATGTTTCAAAATAATAATCCAAGCCGGGTGGTGGTGGCGCACACCTTTAATTCCAGCACTCGGGAGGCAGAGGCAGGCGTTTCTGAGTTGAGGCCAGTCTGGTCTACAGAGTGAGTTCCAGGACAGCCAGGGCTATACAGAGAAACCCTGTCTCGAAAAAACCGAAATAATAATAATAATCCAGCTGGCAGAGGAGATGCTTTGATTGTGAGGATCATGTACCCAGGGTGCATCTTACCTAGCACACTCCAGCTGTGCTGACCCTTAGGATTCCCCAGATGTAGGAGAGTGGGCTGTGTAATCTGTGGTAATCTGTATCATGTGTGGGAACACCCATGTTCCCATACTAAAAAGTGGGGGAGGGTGTCAAAAGAGGACTGGAGATTTAGGTCAGTGTCAGAAAACCTTCCTAGCACACACAAGTTCCTGGGTTCAATACCCAGTATTGTGGGGTGAGGGCAGGCATTAGAGTAGAGACGAAAGTGGCTCGGGGAAGCACAACTCATGTGTACATGCATATACTGGTTATAATGGGGTGGAGCAGGTGCGGAGGAAGCCAGAGATGAAGAGCTGCAGAGATGGTCTGAGTTCAGCTGTGGCCTGAAGGTAACCAGAGGCCATGGCTTCAGACATGCACAAGTCAGTATGCTGCCCTCTTGCTCAGGCAGTGCCCTCTCTGGCTTCCCTGGCACTTACCGACGGATAGTTTCCCAGACACCCCAGGGCAGGGCTTTTTATGCGGTGGGCCCAAGCATTAGACTGTGAGAAAATTAACAATTTTCTCATATGGGAATAACCTACATGTGGGATAGGGAGGGAGGGAGAGTGAATTTATGACAGTAAAATCAATTCCATTTTTGGAAGGCAGGGGTTTGGAGACAGGATTTTCCTGTGTAACCCTGCCTGCTTTAGAACTAGCTCCATAGAGCATGCCGGCCTCAAACTAAGATCCGCCTGCCTCTGCCTCCTGAGTCTGGGATTAAAGGTGTGCACCCCCTCAGCGGGCTGTGGCCCTGGAACGGAAAGGGGATAATTGACAGTTGGTGATCACAGACTGGGTGACTCCCAGGATTCCACAGGAGACCTACCGAAGGAGTGGGGAGGGGCAGGGTTGGCAGAGTTGGCGAGTTCAGGCCTCAGCTGACTTTGAGGCCTGCTGCACTATCCCAAAAGAGGGTCATGCATGTATATGGGACATGTAAAAATTATCAAAAGGCTCCACACAAAAGCTTTCTACCTCCTCACATGTCCCTGATGCTCTTTAAAAAGTCCTCTTGGATGTCTTTTGGGCAGTGTTGGGAGTAGATGGTGCCTGAAGCCCTGGAGGGGATGCAGTCATGATGGGAGACTGGGCAGGTGTAGAGAGGACAGGAGCAAAGGGTTGGGACAGAGGACGGAGAACATGAGGCATATCCAGAGAAGGTGGACCGACTCCAGGGGAAATGATCTTGGGGAGCAGGACTGGGAAGTGATGGCCCGACACAGTTGATTTAAGTGTGCCACAGTAACCAGGTGGCTAAGGGAGTCCAGACAAGCCTTCACAGAGGCAGTCTGTGGCCTAGAGGGAGCCTGGGAGATGGAGGTCGGAGGAAGTAGGGTAGTGGTTCACTTGGGATGGAGGGCTTCCTCCTAAAGAAGGGAGAAAGCCAAATACAGCAGTAAGAGACTTTTGGTTTAGTAGCATTTAGTGTGTGTGTGTGTGCGTGGGTGTGTGTGTGTGTGTGTGTGTGTGTGTGTGCAAGTAAATGTTGAGGCCAAAAGTTAACCTCAGGTATCCTTCCTCAGAAGCTAACCACCAGACAAGATCTCCTCTTAAACACACACATATATATGTAAATTTCTGTATGACTGTATGTAGGTAGGTACGTAGGTAAAAGAATGCCACTGAGGAAGCATGTTTGGGGCAAAGGATCATGGGAAGGAGTCAGAGTCCTACCATGGTAGGGCTCTAGAGATCACACTCATGTCATGCTTGCGCGCATGGCCAGGGTCTAGAACTCACCACCTAGGCTAGGCTGCCCAGCCAGAGAGCCTTAGGGCCGGCCCTACCTTCTTCTCTCCAGTGCTGGGATTGCAGGTACTTGCTGCCACCACCAGCTTTTTTGCTTCAAGACTTTAGTTATGGGTATATCTGTGCATGTGCATTTGGGTGCCTAAGGAGCTGTGAGCCACTTGATAGGACTACTGGGAGCTGAACTCAGGACCTCTGGAAGAGCAGCCAGTGCTCTTAACCGCTGAACCATCTCTCCAGCCCTGCCTGGTCTCACTTTTATTTTCTAAATACAGTTTCCAGGGATCATACCAAGCTCAGGTCTTCATGCATGGTGGCAAGCACTTAATAACTACGTCCTTGGCTCAAACCTCCTCTTTTATAAAGGTGCCGCTTCTTTGAGCCAGGGTCTTGCTTTGCAGCCCCAGCTTGCTTGAAACGCCTAGTGTAGACTACACTGTCTGGAACTTCCTGTCATTCTCCTGCCTCTGCCTTCTGCATTCTGTCTGGAATTGTAGGTGACCATTGCTGTGTTCAGCTCTCTTAAAATCAAATTTAATATTGTACAATCTATATGTAATCGAACATACTTTATTTTGAAATGGCAGAAACCACACCCAGGACCTCTTGTACTAGATTTGTTCTCGACCACTGAGCACATTTTCACGCTCTTGAAATCCACCAACTTAAATTTTATTTATTTAGCCGGGCGTGGTGGCGCATGCCTTTAATCCCAGCACTCGAGAGGCAGAGGCAGGCGGATTTCTGAGTTCGAGGCCAGCCTGGTCTACAAAGTGAGTTCCAGGACAGCCTGGGCTATACAGAGAAACCCTGTCTCGAAAAACCAAAAAAAAAAAATTTTTATTTATTTATGTGTGCCATGCTGGAGATTGAACCCAAGGTCTTGGCATACTAGAGCTTCTACTATTGAGTCATACTTTCCATGTCCCAGAAATGGGCACACCCTGGACACTGTAACAGTACAGGTGTTAGGCCATGGTGGTGTAGCTTGTAATCCTAGAACTCATGAGGCAGAAGCAAGAGGATTTGCAAGTGTGTGGCCATCCAAAGCTACTCAGCAAGATGCTATTAGAAAAAAAACAAACCAAACCAGCCAGAGCAGAATTGGAGCACGCCTTTAATTCCAGCCCTCGGGAAGCAGAGGCAGGTGGATCTCTGTGAGTTTGAGGCCAGCCTGGTCTACAGAGTGAGTTTCAGGAGAGCCATTCCTACACAGTAAACCCTGAAACCCAACAACAGAAAAGCTAAAAATGTAGCTATAATTCTAATCCTCAGGATGAGGAAGGACGATGCCCCTGGGTAAGACCAGCCTGGGCTTCCTAGTTAGTACTAGGTCACCCAGGGATACCCAGTGGGGTCTTATCTCCAACAAAAGACCGGGCTTGCTGGTACATTCCTGTGAGCCATCATTTGCAAGGTAGAAGCAGGAGGATCAGGAGTTCCATGTTGGATGAGACTCTGTCTCAAACACAAAATGAGCTGGTTAAGTGGCTCAGAGTGTAAAGGCACTTCCAGAAGCCTGAGGATTCCCACAAGCTATCGTCTGACTGCCAAGTGCACAAGCGCAGCACATACACACACACACACACATCAACAAATAAATGTAATAAAATGGGCAGGGTAGTGGTGGCGCATGCATGCCTTTAGTTCCAGCATTCAGGAGGCAGAGGCAGATGGATCTCTGTGACTTAGAAGCCAGCCTAATCCACAGAGATCCAGGACAGCCAAAGCTACATAGAAAAAGCCTGCCCCAAAAAATAAATAAAATAAATAAATTCATTAATAAAATTAAAGGCTGGAGAAATGGTTAAGAGTGCTTACTGCAGCTGGACTTGGTGGCACACGCCTTTAATCCCAGCACTTAGGAAGCAGAGGCAGGCAGATTTCTGAGTTCGAGGCCAGCCTGGTCTACAGAGCGAGTTCCAGGACAGCCAGGGCTACACAGAGAAACCCTGTCTTGAAAGAAAAAAAAAAAAAAAGAATGCTTACTGCTCTTGCAGAGGACCCAGGTTCGGTTCCCAGTACCCACATGGTGGCTCACAACCATCTGTAATGCCAGTTCCAGGACTCCAATACTCAAGATCTAGTTTTGTTTGTGTGTGTTCGTATGAATGTATGCCAATGTATGATCACAAAATTCCTGTCATGTTCAGAAAAAAAACTGAAAGGTCTCGTGTCACCTGCTGCCCCAATCCCTCTGGCATGTCCTTGGACTTCATCCACACTAGGCTACAGCCAAGCTGCCGGCTTCCTGCGATTACTCACAGTGTTCCTCCGTCAAGACCTTCCTAGACTCTTATTTAACATTGTACCCAAACCTGGTATGGCGGGCTTATAATCCTAGCCCTTGGGAGGCTGAGGCAGGAGAATTATAAGTTGTAGGCCAACCTGGGCTATAAAGTGGGGCCTTCTCTCAGAGATATATATATATCATTCATATATATATATATATATATATATATATATATATATATATATATAATTTTTAGAGGGATCTTATGTAGTCAAAACTGGCTGACCAGCATTCATGGTGAGGCTGACCTTAGATTCCTTCTGCACCTCCAGTTCCCACCTCCTCAGTGCAGTAGTTAAAAGCATGCTCAGTTTCACGCGATGCAGGTATTGAACCCAGGACATCCCATATGCTAGACAACCACTGAGGCAGCTGCACGGCAGCCTCAGCCTAGGTAGACAAAAAGGAGACTGCACTCCCGCGTTCCCATTCCCTTAGCCTGCTGTTCTTAGGTGACTCTTCCTTTCCTATGTGAGTACCAGGAAGAGGGGATCTTTGGAGGTTGTGTATAGCCCCAGATGGCATGGCAGGTACTAGATTCTCAGCAAATGTTTACAGAGAGGACTGGAAGATGGAATTCCCAGCTCTGTCTTCATGCCTGGGACAGCCTGGGGATGAACATATCCCTCCAGTCCAGGGTTTCACGCCTGTGTGCTTCAGTCAAGTGGCCTTCCCCATGGCTTTGCTGGTAGCTCCACTCAGCAGGGGATGTTCTTGGGCCTATTCCTGCTGAGACCTCAGTGTGCTTTCTGCTTCCTGGCCTCAAGCGCCGGCTCCAATTGACTTCTCAGTTCTCTGTGCTTAGAAACTGAGCTTCAACGATTTTTAAATGTCCCCTTCCTCTTTAAAGATTTTTTATTTTATTTTATTGGTTTCTCGAGACAGGGTTTCTCTGTATAGCCCTGGCTGTCCTGGAACTCACTCTGTAGACCAGGCTGGCCTCAAACTCAGAAATTCGCCTGCCTCTGCCTCCCAAGTGCAGGGATTAAAGGCGTGTGCCACCATGCCTGGCAGCCCCCTAAAGATTTGTCTGTGCACACTGTGGCCTGCACTTTGACCCCAGCACTTGGGAGACAGGTGGCTGAGGCATTTGGATCTCTGAGTGTCAGGCCAGCCTGGTCTACAGTGTGAGTTTCAAGACATCCAGGGCTACACAGAGAAACCTTGTTGGGAGGAGTAGAGTGTTTTTTATCTTATGTGTATAAGTATTTTGCGCACACATATATAAATGCACCATGTACCTGGTGCTTGTAGAGGCCAAAAGAAGATGGCAAATCTTCAGGAGCTTCAGTTACAGAAGGTTATGGAGCTGTTGTGTGGATTCTGGGAACTGAACCCTGTTTCTCTGCAGGATCAGCTCTCTAAACTGCTGAGCCATCTCTCTAAACCCTTCACGGTAGTCGTGTTGGTGGTGGTGTTGTGGTTGTCATTATTCTCTGACTCGCTCCCATTCCCCTTTCAGCCCTCTGTCTCCTGCTGAAACTCTTCTTCCAAACCCTTCTCAGTCTCACTCTTGAGCAGTCAGTCAGTCCTCTGTTGAGTGCCCCTTAAGTATCAATGAGTAATATACTTCCTCCTGTGTTTCAGACCCCATTCCCCTCAGATCTCACACACACACACACACACACACACACACACACACACACACACACACACCCCTACCTACCTGCAGGTCCTACCTCAGGTCCCAGCCTTCCTCCTCCCTCGTTCCCAGCTTCCTATCCTCTCTGATTCAGCCCTACAAACCAAGCCCTACAAAATCTCCTTTGTCCCTGCCACCTGGATGCAGAAGGGTCCCCTTTCTCCTAAGTTCCTTCCTCGTCCAGCCTCAGTGTCCTTGTCCTAGGTGTTTCTTAACGATTCCTTCCCAAGATCTCTGTCTCCCATCCTTTTGGGATGGACCCCTAGGCCACAGTCCTTCTGGACCCTGGCTCTTAGTCGCTGCTCCATTATTGTGAAGAGGCACCATGATCAAAGACAACTCGTAGAGAAGAACACATTTAATTGGAGGCTTGCTTACAGTTTCAGAGGTTTTTTTAGTCAGTTCTCAGCATGGTGGGGAGCATGGCAGCAGGCAGGCAGGCAGGCAGGCAGGCACTGGAGTGGTAACCAAGAGCTATGTACTGATCCGTAGACAGACAGACAGACAGATGGAGTGACTGCATGTTACCAAGCTTCAAATACATAAGCTTATGGAAGCCATTCTTGTTCAGACCACTACATTGGCTGTGTATAGAGCCTCTTGAAGGCCCTTACCTTCTGAGGGGAGCCCACATCCAAGTGCTCCCTCTCCTGCCAACTGACTGGAGCTGCGGGGCAGACCGCTGGCTGACTCACCTGGCCCTAACCTCAGTCTCTGGCCATCTTCCACCACTGAGAGAGACCACAGTAAGGATAATAGCATGGGCTCACAGGGTTCCTTCATGACTCCCATAGAGGACAGGCCTCCTCAGAATGAATGGAATAGTGCCCACGCTTTGAATGAGACACCAGAGAGGGATAACTTAAGCTAATTATCCAGGCATGCAAGAAGCCAAATTACAGACATTGTCATGTCATAAACACTATTTCTCAAGAGAGAGGCTTGGGGACATCTGGGCAGCTGCAAGGGAACAAGCTCATTATTTTCCCTTCAAGGCTTTGTCCCCTCCTCCCACCCAAGACGTGGGGGGCCCTGGGCCTCTGCCTCGGATGGGCTCCTCCTTCCCAGTCGGTGCCTGCCTGCTGGACCCCCATCAGATGGGTCTCTTCTTCGGGCTCTTCAAAGCTGCCCTCGGGTCTTAGCAAGTCAGAGCCTCCAATTTCCTTATCTATAAAATAAAACTAGTGGAGGTGTGAGTTGCGCGGCACATGGGCACATGTCAAACTACCACCTGAGGCGGGGTTCAAATGGCACCACCTAAAGGTGGTCCCTTGTAGAGCCACCCTGCATGGCACGATGCTCCATCCCACCTATTCCAAGTCTGACCTGCAGCTGCTAAGAAGTAAAAAGTACATTTTTCTTTTTTGGTTTTGTTTGTTTTGAGACAGGATTTTCCTGTGTAGCCCTGGCTGTCCTAGAACTCACTCTGTAGACCAGGCTGACTTGACTTGGAGATCTACCTGCTTCTGCATCCTGAGTGCTGGAATTAAAGGCGTTTGCCGCCACCCCACTGCAGCTCGTTTTTTTTGTTGCTTGTTTTGGAGACAAGGTTTTTTTGTTATTGTTGTTTTGTTTTTTTGTTTTGATTTTTGTTTGTTTGGTTTTGTTTGGTTTGGTTTTTTGAGACTGGGTTTCTCTGTATAGCCCTGGCTGTCCTGGAACTCACTTTGTAGACAAGGCTGGCCTCGAACTCAGAAATCCGCCTGCCTCTGCCTCCCAAGTGCTGGGATCAAAGGCCTGCACCCCCACGCCCGGCTTGGAGACAAGGTTTTGCTATTAGCCTTTGCTAGCCTCAAATTTACTATGTTGCCAGGCTAGCCTCAGACTCACACAGTCTGCCTGCCTCTGTCCCCCTAAATGCTAAGATTATGGGTATGTACCACCATAACCAGAAAACACAGTTCAAATATCTTAAAAAGTCACATCTAACCAGGCTTGCTTTCTCAACACTGTAATCTTAGAACCTGAGAGGCAGGAGGATTGCATGGGTTACTTGCTGGTCCTAGAAGAAGAGAGTACAACTCCTAAGTGAGGAGTCAGTCCTCGGGCAAGGCAGTGACTAATACGGCGTTCATGGTAGAACATCAATATGGCCTTCATGGTAGAACCTGGGCCTGCAGGACAGCACATCACAGCACAGTGGAGTGTGTCACCAGGGGCTGGTTTTGTGGGTCTAGTCAACCTGAGTCTAATCAAATCTTCAGAGTGCATTTTCAGCTCACAGGATAAACACCACCACGCAGAAGCAAGTGGAGAAATCTGGAAGGTGGGATCTGCTGTCTGTAGTTTACTTAAAATATGTTAGCAATTCAACAAGTAAAGAGTAAGGGGAGGGGGAGCTATTCTAGATTTAAATGAGGCTTCAGAGACAACCAAATGTGGTATGCATCCCTTATTTAGAACCTGCTTAGAGCAAACTGAATTTTTTTTTTAAATCAAGTTGTAAGGGAAAGAAGATGGATTGAAGACAAGCAGGCATGAGGTGTTCCTAAGCCAATACTGTTAGAATCATGAGGTATGGTCATAACATGACAGCAAGAAAACTTACTGAAGTGTATTTTTAGTGAATTGCCACACAAATTGTAAGTCACTTGAAATATTTCATCAAAAATAATAGGCTGGCCAGGCAGTGGTGGTACAGGCCTTTAATCCTAGCACTGGGGAGGCAGAGGCAGGCGGCTTTCTGAGTTCGAGGCCAGCCTGGTCTACAGAGTGAGTTCTAGGACAGCCAGAGCTACACAGAGAAACCCTGTCGCTAAAAACCAAAAAAAAAAAAAAAAAAAGAAGAAGAAAAGAAAAAACTTTATTAATCTGGGTGATTATAAAGAGGTCCATTTTACTATCTAGTGTTTTCTGGGCTCAAAATATATACATAAGAGATTGTTTTTAATCTATGTGAGTGTTTTGCCTGTATATGTGTAGCATGTGCAGGCACTGCCAGAAAAGATTGCCAGACTTATACATGGCTGTTAACTGCTGCATGGGTGCGGGAAATCAAACCTGGATATTTTGGAATAGCAGCCAGTGTCCTTAACCTCTGAGCCACCTCCCCAGCTCTTAAAGGTATTTTAAAAGTGTGTGTGTGTATGTTGGGGGAGGGGGGGATTGCTGGAGAGATGGCTCAGAGGTTAAGAGCACTGACTGCTCTTCTGAAGGTCCTGAGTTCAATTCCCAGCAACCACATGGTGGCTCACAACCATCCATAATGAAATCTGACACCCTCTTCTGGAGTGTCTGAAGACAGCAACAGTATACTTACATATAATAAATAAATCTTTTTTAAAAAAAGTAGCCGGGCGTGGTGGTGCAAGCCTTTAATCCCAGCACTTGGGAGGCAGAGGCAGGCGGATTTCTGAGTTCCAGGCCAGCCTGGTCTACAGAGTGAGTTCCAGGACAGCCAGGGCTACACAGAGAAACCCTGTCTCGAAAAACCAAAAAAAAAAAAAAAAAAAGGGTGTGTGTGTGTGTGTGTCCACGAGTGTGTGTGTCCATGAGTGTGTGTGTGTGTCCATGAGTGTGTGTGCCGGCACATGTGCCCGTGTACAGGCACTTGTGAGACACCCAGTGTTGGTTCTGGAAACCAGAACTGAAACCAAACTTGGATCCTCTGGAAAAGCAGTAAGAGCTCTCAATCCCTGAGCCATCACCAGCCCCCTTGTTTGTGTTTTCTGAGACAGAGTCTCATGTAACCTAGGCTGGCCTCAAACTTGCTAAATATCAAGGCTGACCTGAATTGTTTACTGATCTTCGAGTTTCAAAAGGCAAAGTAACAAGTATGGGTTACCATGCCAGGCATAAAATACATCTTTAAACTATCGATTTATACATTGTATCTATACGGGTGTTATATCTGATGGCTAACCCGGGCTATATAGTAAATTCTAGGCTAACCAGGACTAAAGACAAGCCAGGACCTTGACTCTAAAGGGGGTGGAGGATGGAGAGATGGCTCAATGGTAAAAGTATTTTCTGCTCTTTCACAGGACCTGGATTTTGTTTCTAGCACCTATATCGTGCACACACACGCATGCACACACACACACATACACAGTACATCTAGATACATTCAGGCACACATAAATAAAATAATAATCTTTCAAAAGAAAATGTAGCCAGGCCTGGTGGCACACGCTTTTAATCCCAGCACTCAGGAGGCAGAGGCAGGCAGATTTCTGAGTTCCAGGCCAGCCTAGTCTACAAAGTGAGTTCCAGGACAGCCAGGGCTACACAGAGAAACCCTGTCTCGGAAAACTAAAAAAGAAAGAAAGAAAGAAAGAAAGAAAGAAAGAAAGAAAGAAAGAAAGAAAGAAAGAAAGAAAGAAAGACAACAACAAAAGAAAATGTAAAAATGCCTTTATTAGTAACTTGAAATCTGAGGCTGTCCCTTCTTGCCTAAGAGTTCATGATTGTGAACTGCAACAAAGTTCTTGGTTGACAATGATAATTTCTGAGGACGCAGAGCACTCTTCAGATAGCCACAGTGCCTCGATTAGCTGGCTTCATCTTCATCTCCATCCAGAATGCATAGTTTAATTTCTATGCATTGAGAGGACTAAGATTATGTATAATGTTCACCAGACAAGACCCTCCTGGGTCCCCACGATTTCTGCTTGATGTTTATGTTTTAGAAAGATTTATTTAGTTTACGTATATGAGTACACTGTCGCTATCTTCAGACCCACCAGAAGAGGGCGTCAGATCTCATTACAGATGGCTGTGAGCCACCATGTGGTTGCTGGAAATTGAACTCAGGACCTCTGGAAGAGCAGCCAGAGCTCTAACTGCTCAGCCATCTCTCCAGTCCTTAATGTGTATTTTTTTCTTTTCATTTCCTGTTGAGTTGTTGGCTCCACGGCCATTATTCCCTTTTGCTTTCCAAAAGTGCTCGTAAATCTCTTTTGTCTATAGCGTGGTATGGCAGGTGACCACCGATGAAGGAAATTTTTGTTTTGGAGTGACTGAGCATTCATGGTGCCAAGTCCATGAGCATAATTCCAGTCTTGATTCCACAGGAAACTGAGGACAAAGAGCCAAATGGCCTATCAGTCTTCCCGTCACCGGGCTGCCAGCTCCTAGATCATTTAAGTAAATAAATCAGACCTCTCTCGGTTGAATTCTGACCTGGAGACTCACTGAAGATCATCGCCACCTCCTGGAAACTGTGAGCACAGAAAGCAGAAGGAGGGGCCGGGTGCTCAGCCCTTAAGAGCTCTAGCTCACTTTGCTCTTGGAGTGGACATGAGTCTTGTTCCTGGTACTCCCACAGACGCTCACAACTGCCTGCATCTCTGTCTCCCGGTGATCTGATGCCCTCTTGTGGTCATTCATGGCTCCTAAATTTATAGGAACAGGCAACCATACATAACACATAATTCAAAATAAATCCTCTTTTCTCTTTTTCTTTTACTTCTTGTTTTGTTCAGATAGGGTTTCACTGTGTACCTTAAGCTATTCTGGAACTACCCCTGTGGACCAGGCTGGCCTCAAACTCATAGATCCACTCACTTCTGCCTCCCAAGCGCTAAAATTAAAGGTGTGTACCACCACTGGCTAAAAATAAATTTCAATTCATTTATTTGTTTGTTTGTTTGTTTGTTTGTTTTGGTTTTTCAAGACAGGGTTTCTCTGTATAGCTTTGACTGTCCTGGAATTCACTCTGTAGACCAGGCTGGCCTCGAACTCAGAAATCCACCTGCCAGGGCTGGTGAGATGGCTCAGCGGGTAAGAGCACCCGACTGCTCTTCCGAAGGTGATAAGTTCAAATCCCAGCATCCACATGGTGGCTCACAACCATCCGTAACGAGATCTGGCGCCCTCTTCTTCTGGAGTGTCTGAAGACAGCTACAGTGTATTTACATATAATAAAAAAAAATAAATCTTAAAAAAAAAAAAGAGGGGCTGGTGAGATGGCTCAGCGGGTAAGAGCACCCGACTGCTCTTCCGAAGGTGATAAGTTCAAATCCCAGCAACCACATGGTGGCTCACAACCATCTGTAATGAGATCTGACACCTTCTGAAGTGTCTGAAGATAGCTACAGTGTACTTACAAATAATAAATAAATAAATCTTAAAAAAAAAAAAGAAATCCACCTGCCTCTGCCTCCCAAGTGCTGGGATTAAAGGTGTGTGCCACCACTGCCCAACAAATTTTTAAAATATTAATAAAAAAATAAATCTTTAAAATGTAAACTAAAAAATTAAAAACCAGAAGGAGCTCAATTAACACATCAGAGATCATCCCCACTTAAGAATTTGGGCCAAGGCCAGGCAGTGGTGGTTCATGCCTTTAATCCCAGTACTTGGAAGGCAGAGGCAGGTGGATTTCTGAATTCCAGTCCAGCCTGGTCTACAGAGTGAGTTCCAAGACAGCCAGGGCTACACAGAGAAACCCTGTCTCAAAAAATATTTATTTTTAAGAAAAGAGCATTGACCGCTCTTCCAGAGGTCCCAGCAACTACTTGGTGGCTCACAACCATCTGTAATGCGGTCTGATGCCCTCTTCTGGTGTGTCTGAAGACAAGCTGCAGTGTACTCATATAAATATAAATAAGTCTTAAAAAAATAAAAAGATTTTGGCCTAGGCACAAGAGGCCATGTGTCTGAGGCGCATGCACGTGCTGTGGTCACGATGATGCCTTGTCTGTCGTAGACCTTGCTGAGGTCTAAGGCAGAGTTGTGCAGACTCCAGAGGCCACGTGGTTTGTGGTCCATGCTGTCTCCAGAAACAATGTGGAAGTCCATGCTCCGTGCTCCCACTGACTGCAGCAGGCAAGGAAGCTTCTTTTGCACCGGTGACTGCAGACTCAGTGTACAAAGAGTCATGGAGGCTTCTGTGACAACCCCTATCCACCTCAGCCTCACCCCCACCCCCAAAATGTAACAGCCTAGACAGCAAGCCATCAAAGGGAACTCTTCAAAATTGTGTTAAGGATGCTGAAGTGTGGCTCTTCGCAACTGATGGCTCTGTTGGGGGTTGAGGAGGAGAAGGACCTGGCCGCTGCGAGTTTGACCATGCTCCGGTGAGCATATAGTATATACACAACACAGATTGAGCCCAAGTTCAAGTTGTTTGCTGTTATTTTTGTTTGTTTTTTCTTTTTAGGGAGAGGGGAAGCCACAATGGCTGGGAGGCAAATCTGGGAGGACTGGGAAGTGGGTATCCTGGGGTGCGGGAGGGTATGTGAGTCAATAAATAATAAACAAATAAATAATATAATATATTTAGTATATTATGCATACATAATATATGTATTGTTACATATGTAAAATAAATATATTATGTTGTAGGGGGAATAATTTTGTCTAAGATGCCACAGGAAACAGGAAAATTGATTGGCTGCTTTTGTTTGGCTTTGGGACAGGCTCTCCTTCTGTATCAAAGGTTGGTCTAAACTGTTCAGCAAATCTCCCGCCTAAGGGTTTCTCTGTGATGCCCTGATTATCCTGGAATTCACTCAGTAGACCAGGCTGGATCCAAACTCAGAGAACAGCCTGCCTCTGTCTTCCGAGTGCTGGGATTAAAGGTGTTCCCCAGCAAAGCTTTGAGAAAGGTTCTCTCTCTCTTTTTTTAAATGTATTTATTTATTTTATGTGAGTACACTGTCGCTGTCTTCAGATACACCGGAAGAGGGCATCAGATCCCATTACAGATGGTTGTGAGCCACCATGTGGTTGCTGGAAATTGAACTCAGGCTCTCTGGAAGAGCAGCCAGTGCTCTTAACCACTGAGCCATCTCTCCAGCCCAAGAAAGGTCTCAATATGTAACCTAGGGCACACTCTTTTATTCCCAGCACTCAGGAGGCAGAGGCAGGCGGATTTCTGAGTTCGAGGCCAGCCTGTTCTACAAAGTGAGTTCCAGGACAGCCAGGGCACACAGAGAAACCTGTCTCGAAAAACAAACAAACAAACAAATGTAACCTAGGGTATCCTAAAATTTGCTGTGGAGCCCAGGCTGGCCTTTGCTTCATAGAGAGAATCACATGATTCTACCGCCAAGGAGTGCTGGGATTAAGGGGGACCATCACCATCCCTCGTCTATTTGGTTTTTGGTTTTTGGTTGCTTTTTGTTTGGTTTGGTTTTTTTTTTTTTTGGTTTTTCGAGACAGGGTTTCTCTGTGTAGCCCTGGCTGTCCTGGAACTCAACTTTGTGGACCAGGCTGGCCTCGAACTCAGAAATCTGCTTGCCTCTGCCTCCTGAGTGCTGAGATTAAAGGCATGCGCCACCACACCCGGCTCCTATTTGTTTTTTGAGGTAAGGCCTCAGGTAACCCACCCTGGCCTCAAACTCACTCTGTAGCTACAGAATGATCCCAAGACCCTACTGCCTCATCTACAGAGCTTGGGACTACAGATAAGTGCCACCAATTCTGGTCTTGCTTTTTGTTTTGAGATGGGAATAAGGGGTCTCCCTGTGTAACCTAGCAGTCTTAGAACTCCTCATCCTCCTGCCTCATCTTCCCAGGTGCTCATATTATAAACATGGGCCACTACACCAACTAGCTACACATTCTGAAAGGACCATTAAAGCTGAAAATCACCAAGACTAGAAAGGTAGAGAGAGACCTCTCCCCACACCCACCCCCCAAGGAAGGGGTAATTTTAGAACCCTTGAGTAGGAGTAGACATTGCTTAAAAGGGAGCAGGAGAAACAGAGCTGAGGAGTGAGAGAAGGAAGCAGTTGCTTTAGACCCCCAAGGGTACTAAGTGACTGAGGAATATCATAAGGAGAGAGAATATCATAAGGCAGAAAGGAGAAGAACCCATCCCTCTTTCTAGAAGGACCTGCGTGTGAGACTCTCACACTTAGAATTCACTACCTGTCTGAACTCAGTGGTAAACATTAAAAGATTATGGCTGGGGACAGGAGATGTGGCTCAGCAGTTAAGAGCACTGGTAGATCTTCCAAAAGACCTGGGTCTGCTTCCCAGCATCCATGCAGCAGCTTACAACCATCCATAACTCCAGTTCTAGGGGTTCCAGCGCCCTCTTGTGGCTTCTTTGGGCTCTGCACACACATTGTGTGCTGACATACATGGAGGCAAAATGCCAAAGACATAAATAAAACAGTGTCGCTGTGGTGTAGTTCAGTAGTAGAACACTTGCCCTAGTATGCTAGAGACCTTGAGTTTAATCCCCACAAACCACAAACAGAAAATGAGGGCTAAGGATATAGCTCAGTTGTAGAGTGTTTATGTAGCAACCAGGAAGCCCTGGGCAGAGTCCGCGGCACTGCATAACCTGGCCTGGAACCATACACCTGAGATCTCAGCACTTGGGAGGGAGATGCAGGAATATCAGCTCAAGGTCGTCATTGGATACATAACCAGGTTTAGAGCAGCCTGGGCTATATGAGATGCTGTGTTGGAAAAAAAAATGTCAGCAGAAAGATGTCTCTGAGAAGGATGTAACACAATCCAGTCGGTGGCTGTGGACACAATCCCCGTCTGTGGTTTGGCTGGCTGAAAGACTGACTCCAGGGGTCAGGATGACACCAAGATTTCTGGTTGTAGAAATGGATTGTGGAACCATACCCTGGAATAGCTGTCCCTTGAAATGGAGCTCTTAGCTTTGGGAACGGGAGGAAAGCTGAGGGTTTCTGTCAGGTCCAGTCAGATTGAGGACTGAGAAGTCCCCCGTAGGAGACTCCAAGGCAGCTTGATATGTAGGTCTGAACTGAGAGCAGAGCTCTAGCCCTGGATGGTGGTGGCAAAGTGGACACAGGATAGCCACAGAATAACACGCGAAAGGACAGAGTTCTCATTGGAGCCTCATGAGAGTTCAGCATTTGAGGCTGAAGAGAGGAGGGGAGCCTGTGATGGAGACTGCAGAGAGAGGATAGGAGCAGAGAGCTGGTACCCAGTGCTGAATGTCTGGGGTTACTAGAGGCAGCAGAGAGCTGGTACCCAGTGCTGAAAGCCTGGAGTTACTAGAGGCAGCAGAGAGCTGGTACCCAGTGCTGAAAGCCTGGAGTTACTAGAAAGAGGAAGAAGCCAGGGCTGTGGAGGCTGCGGACAGGTCAGGGCCGGCGTGAGGGCCAGCTGGTTTTGATGAGATGGAGGTTGGATGAGCTAGAGGCCACTGGGACTGCAGAGGAGCTATTTCAGTGCCACGTGGGGGAGGAAACAGATGGCAGTGGGTTGAGGAGTGAGTAGGAAGTGAGAAGAGAAGAAGGAAGACGGCCTGCGCAGACGGGCTTGGGCAAGGTCGGCTGTGAAAGGGAGAAGGAATGAGGGATGGGAGAACATACCTGGGATCAGTGCTGGGGCTTGAGTGTGCCAAGCAAGCACACTAGTGCTCATCTGTAGCCTCGTGCTTGGCCTATGAATAGGACAGAGATGCTGGTGGAGGCTGGATAGCTTTGTGCGAAGAGGTATCCAGTACTTAGAAGGTAAAGGCTAGAGGATAAGGAGGTCAAGAGCAGCCTCAACTAACTACATAATGAGAAGGGAAAACTGACTCCCTCTTCTGGCTTCTGTGGGCACCAGGCACACATGTGGTGAACAGACATAAATGCAGGCAAAGCATCCACACACACAAATCTACAAAAGCTTATTTAAAAAATACTGCCAGGCAGTGGTGGCGCACGCTTTTAATCCCAGCACTTGGGAGGCACAGGTAGGCGGATTTCTGAGTTTGAGGCCAGCCTGGTCTACACAGAGAAACCCTGTTTCTAAAAAACAAAAACAGGGGCTGGTGAGATGGCTCAGCGGGTAAGAGCACCCAACTGCTCTTCCGAAGGTGATAAGTTCAAATCCCAGCATCCACATGGTGGCTCACAACCATCCATAACGAGATCTGGCACCCTCTTCTGGAGTGTCTGAAGACAGCTACAGTGTACTTACATAAAATAAATAAAATAAAATCTTAAACAACAACAACAACAACAACAACAACAACAACAACATTTTTTTTGAGGGCTTCTGAAAGCCAGGTACTGAACAAGTGGGGCTTCTCACTAAAATCACCCATATGGGACCTGCATCCCCAAGTCTCCAAGAATGGAGACTCCCTGAGGTAGAGCTGGTCTGTCCACGCTCACTGCTTGTACCTCTGCTACTGTAACAGCACTCACATGTAGGGTTGCCACATGAAGCACAGGTTGGTGACACTTTAAGGTGGTTGTGATTTCTTTGTTTATTTGTTTTGAGATGAGGTCTTATATGTAGCCCTGGCTGTCCTGGAAGTTGATGTCTAGACCAAGCTGGCCTCAAATCTGCAGAGCTCTGCCTGCCTCTGCTGAGATGAAAGGTGTGGCCACCACACTCACCTACAGTTAAGTTTGAAATACAGTGATTGACAGTTTGTCTGGGTTCTGCTGGCATGGTGACACTTTTTTTTTTTAAGATTTATTTTATTTATTATATGTAAGTACACTGTAGCTGTCTTTAGACACTCCAGAAGAGGGCGCCAGATCTCATTACGGATGGTTGTGAGCCACCATGTGGATGCTGGGATTTGAACTTATCACCTTCGGAAGATCAGTCGGGTGCTCTTACCCGCTGAGCCATCTCATCAGCCCATGGTGACACTTCTTTGTAAGCCTAGATCATGGGTGATGGAGACAGCCGGATCAGAAATTCAAGGTCATCTTGACTACACCGGGAGTCAGAGGTTACACCTGGGTTAGATGAGGCTCTGCCTCAGAGAACCAGAGATGAGGGCTGGAGAGATGCTCAGTGTCTAAGCTCACTGGATACAGCTCACTGGATGCAGCTCACTGGATGCAGCTCACTGCATGCTCTTGCAGAGGACCAAGTTCTGGCTCCCAGCACCCACATGGCAGCTCACAACCACCCAAACTCCAGTTCCAGGGGATCCAAGACCCTTCTGACCAAGCAAGCACATGGTACCAAGCATGCACAGTGTACTTACATATAATAAATAAAATTTTAAAAAAGGGGGGGGAATGCCTGCAAATTCTTTTAAGTTTTACAATATTTGTGTGTGTGTGTGTGTGTGTGTGTGTGTGTGTGTGTGCTGATGGAGATATAACCCTGAGCCGTGCACACACTAGAAGAGTACTCTACCAACTGAGCTATACATCCAAAAGTCTCACCAAGTTGACCAGACTAGTCTTGAACACAACACCCTCCTTCCTCTGCCTCCCACATTCAAGTAGTACAATTGTGGGCCAGCATGCCCAGACCTTATGGTAACAAGTGTAGATTAGGCTGCCTGGGTTTGAACCTTGTCTCTGCCCCATGCCAGCAAGACAAGACACATAAATACAAATAAAATAACAAAACAAATGAACACACACACATATATGGACATGTACACATGCACATACACATGCTCACACACATCCATGTGCGCACACACACACATACTCATGCACAACACACACACACACACACACACACACACACACACACGGATGCTCACAAATAAGTAAGTATAAAGTTCAACATAGGCCTGGTGATGTGTGGGGCTATCACACATCGGGGCAATCCCCAGCACTAAAAAGATAAATAAACCTAACAGAAATGCCCCCATTTAATCATCTGGCAACTCCACAGTCAACTAGATGTGTAAGAGAAAGAGACGCTGGGCGGTGAGATAGGTTCTCTTTCCATAGCTGAGGTTGAGTTGGAATTCCCTACACAAAGCAGCTGGCTGGAGTCAGGTTGGTGGTCCTGGCTGTGCCTCTTGAGTGCTGAGATTATAGTCCTGAGCCACCACACCCAGCCTTTGTCTTTTGAGATAGGGTCTCTGATAGCTCTGCGTGGCTTCAAATTCACTGCATAGTCAGGATGATAACCCTGGCTACACAATGCTAATTCCTAAGGCTGGAAATAGAGAAATGTACCTCCCCTCCCAGCCCTGTATTGACTTATGTAGGTGGGGATACCCCCCTCCCTCGCTACCTTTGTCCATCCTTCCGTCCGTCCAGGATGTGTGTATTAGAGCATACGTATGCAGATGTGTGTGCAGGCTTGTGAAGGCAGGAGGTCACTGGTACCTTCCTCTGCAGATACCCACCATATTTGCATACTTTTTGAACCAGAATCTTTCATTGACCCTGGAGTTCACTGAATGGCACCCGCTGGTTGGATAGCACCAGGGATCCTCAGGTCTCTGCTTCTCAGCACTAGGGTTATAGGCTCTTGCTACCTCCCCTACCGTCTTACATGGGTGTTGGGAATCCAAACTCAGGTCTCCCGGTTCTACAGCAAGTAGTTTACACACTGAACCATCTCCCTAGCTCCTCAAAAATATTTTTAAATCCTAGACCAGGAGTTCAAAGCTCAAGGCCAGTCTCCTTCATAGTGATTCTGAAGTTATAGAGACCCTGCCTCAACAGAACAGTGTGTGTGTGTGTGTGTGTGTGTGTGTGTGTGTGTGTGTCTGTCTGTCTGTCTGTCTGTCTGTCTGTCTGTCTGTCTTGCAGTGCTAGGAATGAAACCCAGACCCTTGGACATGCTAAATAAAATGTTCTACCACTGAGGTACACAGATAGAAACTTAAATTCGAGTGTTCATGATCGTATTATTTATAACCGAGAAGTAAAAACAACCCAAATGTGACTGGGTAAACCAAGCAGGGTCTACCCATTCATACACTGAGATGTCACCCAGTAGCAAGAAGGAATAAACTACCAATCTATGAGCGATCACTTGTTTACGGAAAAGCCTCCAAATCATTATACTTTTGTTTTTGTTTTTGTTTTTTCGAGACAGGGTTTCTCTGTATAGCCCTGGCTGTCCTGGAACTCACTCTGTAGACCAGGCTGGCCTCCAACTCAGAAATCCGCCTGCCTCTGCCTCCCGAGTGCTGGGATTAAAGGTGTGCGCCACCACGCCCGGCATCATTATACTTTTATGAAAGAAGCCAGGACAAAAGATCACACAGTTCCATTCCTAAGACATGTGCAGAGACGGGAGCTCTATACAGCCAGAGAGTAGACTGGTCCCCTGGGCTTGGGAATGGGAGTGACTGCAAATGGGGATAAGGATTCTCATAAGTGATATCTTAATAACAAAATTGGATTTTGATACCAAGAGAGAATCTCATGTAGTCCAGGTTGGCTCTGAATTTACTATGTATGTAGTTGAGGATGACCTGTACTTTCTGAGTCTATGGCCTCTAACCCCTGAGAGCTGGGATTACAGGTGTGGCCCGCCATGGCTGTTTTTATCCTCCTCCTCCTCCTCCTCCTC